>SCDY01000250.1:0-202872 GCA_004143825.1 Drosophila micromelanica
CATTCTGCATTTAAAATATATGCATTATTGAAAATAATTTTTTTTTGAATTTTTGGTACAAAAATCACAAGGGTCCCCCCTTACTAATTTTCGAAAAAATTTTTTTTTCAAAATTTAGATTTGCGAAATTATGTTTTTAAACGATTGTATTTATTATAATTAGCGTAAAAAAAACATTTAAAGTGATTCTGAGGGGGTCCAATTTTTGGTGAAAAATCATGCCAAAATGAACAAAAATTTTGACATGTAAGGTTTTCGGATGCCATACCTCCCATATTTCGAACACCCATAACATTGCGAAAACTGAACCGATTTTGATGTTTGAAGGCATTTTGGTTATAAATTTCCCTGTAGATTGATTCTGCATTTAAAATATACTCATTATTGAAAAAATAACTTATTTTGGAATTTTTGGTACAAAATCTATAGATTGATTCTGTATTATGAACATAACTACACATTTTTTTTAGACAATCAATGTAAATGTAGTCAATTTGTACGGGTATTTCAAAGTCGTTTACAATTTTGTTTAGTTTATACTTATTAGTTTTCGGGCATTTAGATTAATTTTCTTTTGTATGGCGCAATTTGGGTTTTTATGCATTTTTAATAGAGCCACGTTTTGCCAGTTGGTTCCATGTGTTTTTCGCTGCGCTAATTTTATGGTACTTTAAATGTTTAATTTGCAATTTATGTAAAAACCAAAACACACATCTATCTATTTAAATATATATACACATATGTGTGTGCCTGCCGGCCAAATATTCAGTACGTATTTATGAGAACTTGATAAATACTAGCATTAAAATAAATTACGGCTTTCGCTGCTAAGCCCACAAAAAAAGAAAAACATAAATAAAAAACATATATAAATGTTTGGATAACCTATGAAAAAAAAATATTTATTTTAAATATACACAGAGGCAAACTCCGGCAACCGCAGGTCATACAAAGTTCGTATGCAAAGGTGGCCGAAAAAATATAAAAATAGGAAACTACAAAAATGGCATGTTTGTTTCAGAGGGGGTAGAAGGGGTGGAGAGACGGCAACCAAATTCAGCGACTGCATATTAATATAATTTGCAGGCCGCACACCGTACCCGCTGAACTGACCCTAACCAAAAAGCAGAGGCCCCAAGCCGAAGAACAGAAAACATACGTATACTGACAGGACCGGCTGTAAGACATTTAAGCAGAAGTTTGCAAGGTGCATTACAATTTTTATATAGCATATGCTAAGAGTTTTCGGCACAGATGAATTTTTATTTTTATTATACCCTCTAGACATTCAAAAGGGGTATATTAGAGCAGCAGAAGTTGTAAGTTGTACATTTTTTAAATATATATTATATTTTAGTACACGTTTAGTTTTGAATATCATGTTTGTATGACTAAATTATTATGGAAATGCTATAAAAGGTTGCATATTTAAGAATTAATATTTGAATAATATAAAATGTAACTACTTTAATTTTGGCTAATAGGTAACGGATAGGCAAGCTCTCTCGTCTTTTATCTATTAAGTTTTCTTTTTTCCTCGTTGTTTATATGAAAATCATTTAGCAAATGTGAAATTTTTGCACTGATTTACAACGTAGAGGACGTCAAAAGAAAAGCGAAAAACAAATGAAATGCGCACGTAATTGCATTTGGCCACGTAGTCAAGCGGGAGACGAGAGACTTTCAACTAGGAATGGAGGGGGAGGGCAGAATTTCAGCTGGGGTCGTGTCTTGCACGTTGCTCATACGCCGCGTTGACAATGCTGCTGCTGCTGGAAGTCGTTGCGGCCCGTTAGCCCTCATAAATGTGAATAATTTATTGCATTTGAGCAGCTTTTGTTTTGCTTTGTTCTATGGCATTTCGGTTAGAAATTCATTAATAGCACTTTTATGACTTTTCAAGACGGAGTCGGAACTGAGTTCCCGTTGCTCCGGTTTTGTTGCATTTTTATGTTAATCGTCGCTGTTTGGCCTGCCCTTTGGTGTGACTCTGTGACTCTGGCTCTTGCTTCCTCTTTCCATTTTGGCCAACTGGCGCTGCACAATATATTTTTACAAAATTGCATAGCCTTTCGCCCAGTTGTTGTTGTTGTTGTTGTTGTTGTTATTACTAATTATTGTTTCGCTTAGTTGCCTGACACGCTTATTTGTTGTTATGTGTCTTTTAATTGCTGTTTCTGCCACACAATATGCAAAATTGTTTGCCGCTGAGAAATGGTTCCTTGTAATGCAATCAACAACAGAAACTCTACTTTTTTGCCTTTTCTTCTGCTGCTTTTGCCCAAAAACTAACAGTTAAATAGTGAGTGACATGACGCTACATGATTTTTATCAGCCGCAACGCGGCGTCTTTGTGTGTTAGTACGAGTGTGTGTGCATTATATAAATCAAGTCTCGCACATCTGTCATAAGTAGTTGTTGTAAATTTGTAGAGAAGTTTACTTTGTGCCGTTCAAGATAAACCAAAATGTGTTGCGTGCCTTGGTTTGTTCGCTATTTTTCGTATACCCTGTAACTAGAAAACTACTTAACAGTCGTCACATATATTGTATATTAATGGGGCTTATTATTCGTTATATTTATTTACGAATTTTTAGGGCTTATCTGTTCCTTATTTTAATAAACACTAATTATCTTCTAGGCGGGCAGATTCGGTCAGCATATTTTGTTTTATGAATTTAAGAGGTATTATAACTATAGTAAATATAATAACCACGAATAATGTATCCTACATTAATACTTTAATTTACGTGACGTTTCAGTGGTTTATATATTATTGCTTGAAATTGTTTTATACTAGATATTATATTGCTCATCTTTAGCATAGCTATAATACAAAATCCCCGTAATATAATTATTGCTCCTCCTTGGCTAGTTATGTATTTCTGTGTTTACTATCAGTTAACAGACAAACTTTCTTCAACAATGACGTCTGTTGCTTATCAGGAGACTGTGTTTATTTATTGGCGCTTTGACATTCATAACGTCATGTGTTATTATCTTCAGATTCCTCGAATTCAGTATTTCGCTTTATAAGCTTTTGCTTGCGGGGTTAGTTAGAAGCATGTGGCCAAGACGTCATGAAGTCAACTGTTTCAAGGCAAAGACCGGTGCGTGCTTTAATTTTGTTTATTTACTGTTGAGTTTATTTGTATATGGATAGGTTTGGTTTTATAGAGGTATGTAAGTAAAAATATTAATATGGTTATAGTAAAGGATATTTTCTTGTTTTAAATTTGATTATGAACTTTATAGAGTATCTTCTACTAACTTAGCAAAGCTGAATGCCTTAATAAGTACATAAATATATTTATTTGTAGTATTTGTATAAACTCACTTGCAGTTGATTTTTAAGTTTTCTGCCTAGATACACTTGCACCCTCAGACTGTTGTTGCCACATTCAGATGCAACACGGTCGCAGCTTTTGTTTTTGGGCTATTTCGCAGACAGTTTCTGTCTTTTAATGGCTTTTAATTGTGCAAGTGCGAGCGTGTTCTGTGACAGGGCCTAAACAAAAGTAATTTCACACTCGCTGACTTTTGGGCAAACAATTTTTCTTTGCCAATGTGAAGCCCTGACCTCGCGCCCACTGATGCACACTGTGAACCCCGGTACCACCTATCTGCTATACTTTGTTTTTTTTTTTTTAAAGAGGGTCCTGTCAGATATTTATTAGCCACAATTTGGCAGCCACAAATTGGCAGCTCAACCTGCGTCGCGTTACGCGAAATCGTAAAACGAAAATTTATTATTTATGTCAACTCTTTTGTGCTATTTGCGCTGTCAATGCTGACCCCCCCGGGTCACCTGTCCAGCGCACCATTCCCTCCCCCTGCTCCTGCATCCTGAGCGCTGCCAACTCGCTTAAAGCGCCAAATTATGCGAGTCTTGTGCAAATTTTTGTGCCAAAGCGCATTTGTCACAATTAAGCAAAGGGGCTCGCAAATTATGAGAACTGCGCGTAAAATAATAAAAAAATCCTTTGCCACAGCAGAGGCAGCAGCAGGACTTGTCGAGTTCAGTTGAGTCCTTGCACGTTGACGTCGACGTCGACATGGCGCGCCTGGGACCTCATGCGCCCGATGGCACCTGAGCTGAAGCACTCGATCTGGGGTCTGGATTTTGGTTTGTTTTTTGGTATTTTCTTTTTTGGCACTGAACCACTGCCACGCCCCAGACCAGCAGCGCCCCTGGGCAGTCTATTATATGACGTTGATGTCGCGGTCGCCGTCAGTTTTTGAGCGTCTGCCATGAAATATGCAAAGCGCAGTTAAAAACTTTTTATTTGTATTAATCAAACAGAGTTTTTCCTTTTTCTTCTTCTCGTTTTTGTTGTTGTTGTTGTTGCACAGTTTTTGACATTTTTCCCACAACAATGGCAGCGACTGCATAATAAAATATACAGCCAAGAGCCTCTGATTGTTTCGACATATATATATGTATATGCATATGTACAGTAAAAACTCTGTCAGGTAGACATCTATGATTGTGAAATTTTTATTTTCAAATAATCTGTGCTAATAAAAAAATCAGGTTTGTTTTGACAATTTGGTTAAAACATATCTGAATAAATTTAGGCTTTTCAAAATTTAAGCTAATGTTGACAAATTTAATTTCGATTAATTTTAAATTTCATTACAATTTTTTGTTTATTTAAAAAGTTTAATATTTTTTTTTGGCATCAGCTAAAGGTGATGTCCACAAGGAGTTGGTTCGTTAGCAGAGCTTTCACTGTACCAGATCTATTATTTTCACGACAATTATCGCTTGGGGTATTTTAAAGCCAAACTCAAGGCAACTTTCATGACAAATTAGTTGAGCAATAAAACTTGAGTGTGCTATCAAACTAAAAATATCGCCATCAATTACAAACTATATACCAATTGGTGTGTGTGTTTGAGTGTATTAGTGTGTGTGTGTGGCCTTTGTGTGCTGCTGCCAACGTGCGGCATATAAAAGGGCCATAAACAACGCGAACGACAACAACTTGAACTACGTCTAGGACTACATCGACGACACATTTGCCACGGGCTGAAAACTACATCAGCGGGCTGATGGCCACCTCAATATGCGGGCCCCACGCACTGTCTACCCCTGGCCATGTCCCTTTTTTTTTGTTTGCCCAGTCCATTGCCAGCCAGCCTGTGCCATTTGCAATTTGGCAACACTTTTCGGTTACGCGGCTGTGGGCAACCGTTGAGCACTTTATATAAATTGTACAATACTTTTCTTTATTTTCTTTTTTTTCCAACTTTTTTTTTATGACCCTTGAGAGTGCATTCTATGTGTACAATATTTACCCAGCATATATATCGGCTTTTGATATATTCGTTTAGTTCTTCGAGTGCTTGTCGCGAGATGTGCGACGCTTTATTACACATTTTTGCTAAATTACACTTTGGCCGATAGTTTATTGCGAATAGCCCATTTGTAAGCGTACAACAACAGCAGTTGTTGATGTTATTCAGATACCCTGTAAATTTTGTTGTGGGGTAGATCGGTATAAATATGAGTGTGAATGTTGTTGAACCGCAAGATAGTAAAGAGACTAAATTTGTATATTATATATGATAATAACTACAATAGCTTTTAAATTTCTTCATTTAAAATAAGTTCGAAATTTAAATGATTTTCTTATTTCATTTTATGCTTAAAAAATGGCAGCCAAGGGTATGTGTTAGTTGTGCAGCTTTTGGCCAAAACTATTTTGACTTGTTATTGTTAGAGTTGCGTGGCATTTTAATAAGCCAAAAGTGGTAGAAGAAGCATTCGCAAAGTTCGATTCGGTTTTGTCGTTGCAAGTTGCAAGCGTCATTAAGTGCGCGTAATTATTCAATGACTGGCAAAAAGTTTAGGGACTCTTCAGGGGCTGTGTGTTTAAAGAGGGATTTGAGAGGGTTGTCGGCACGCATTTGGCCAGAATGCATTTTTCGTGACAGCAGCAGCAGAAGACATATGCCAAAAAGTTGCCGTGTGATAAATGATTTTCGAGTGAACGTCGAGTCCAATCTCTCTCTCTCTAAAGCGTTATTAAGATGACATTTAAATTCTATAAATCATGATGTCTCAGCGCCCGATTTACATTTTTGTCGCATTTAGCCGCACCTGTTGGGCAGCTCAAAGGGGGTGCGGCTTTTGTCTTTGAGAATCTTTTCAAAAATTGTTGAAATCATTTGCATTATGCAACAGGGCTGCGAGCTGTACTTACACTTTCGTTGCATTTGCAACATTTCTCATTTGTTTTTCACTCTATTTTCCAGATGGCGAACCTATCAAACTGCCCGACAATTTGGAGAGCCTGCCAAGGGCCGACAGTTTCCCATCGCAGCGACATCGTTGGAATACAAATGAGGTCAGTCTAACATATATATAGATAGTTACATATATGTATATATATATCTATTATAGTACGTATTTTTGTTTGTGTCTCAATTTGCATTTGATTGCACATAAAAATGTCGAAAATGAAAGCTAAAAAGAAACGTTGCTGAAGAGTGGCACGGACAGGTCAGAGGTCAGGGGTTAGCGACAGCGATTTACGTTCTAAAACGGGCGGAGCGACGTACTTGACAGGCGGATGAGCCTGCCAGTCCTCGAACTGGACACTTTGACAGCCCAAAGAAGTCGCTTCCCCTTCCATCGAATTTCTTTTTTTTTTGCTACAGATTAATAAGACCTGCTTTGACTGCCTTCTGCCTGGTTTATTAGGGATGGTCGCGAGTCTTGAAGTGCCGTTTTTTTTCATGCGACATAAAACTATAATACAAATACAAAGCACAAATACGAATTGTGGTCGTGCCAGGATTCGCGGGTTAACTATCCTGGAATATCCTGGGCCAGCGCACGTACGCGCCAAAGTTTAGCTTTGTATTTACAATAAAACTTTTGTGCTTAAAAAAACAATAACAACAAACACAACGGAACACGACAAATGCCTTTTGGCCAAGCGCGACAATTTGTTGTTGCTGTTTTACTTGTGAATTAAACGCAACCGCAAATATTCATTTGGACAGTTGTAAAGTTTTTTTTCCAGCAGAGGCTGGGGCAGTTTGGTTAAAAAGAGGGCGCCAGTGAGCGAGGCGGGAGGGAGGTGGGGTGTGTGTGTGTGGCAGGGGGTATAGCATTCAGTAAGCGGCATTTTACACACTCTCGCGACAAGCTGACTAAATTAAAAAGCAAGCAAAATAAGCGAGTAGTAAATTTAAAATGGGTATAAACGAAGTTTTAATGCACTTAGAAAAAATTTTTTTAAGTCAAATTAAAGTAAAAAGATATATAAGGGTAATAAGGTAATGAAAAATATATAAATATATATTTTTATTACTATCCCTTTGGAAAATTTTCTGTTTTAAGTGTGTCAATTAAAGAAATATATATATATATTATTTCAAATATTAATTATCAAAGAGAGTCTAAAATTTTCTAGTTTTGGTTTTTATAGTGTATAGGAAATTTTAGCTTTTGCTTAAGACAGTTGAACCAGATTCGGGAGTATTTAAATACACTATATCTCCATATCTTATTATAAAGTATTCGCTGTATCTGCTGGAGTATAATCAGAGTATAAAGCAGACCGTGCCACAGTTTATTAATATAAAGTTTTGCAAGTAAAAACCAAAAGAGTGTGAGAGAGAGAGAGGGTGAGAAAGGGAAGGCGTTATGGCCAATGGCTGCCATTCTGTCGTTTAACTCCTCGTGCCCCTCGACTCGACTGCATCAGCATGCAAAAATTACAAAATGTAACCGTGTACGGGGCATAAATAAAATTACGCACGCTTATTTTAGTCTGCTTACAGGAGTGCAGTTAAAGGGCAGTACGGAGGGGGGGAGGGGCAGCAGTGGGTTGACCGTTAAATGGCCGCTTGGCTTTTGGCTTTAACCGCACAGTTTTAATTTGGCGGCATTTTAAGCAGCAGCAGCAGCAACAGACGTCCAGACAGGCCCCAAAAAGGCATAAAGCAACGGTAAATATAAAGCAAGCAGCAAGTCCTGGTCATATAGAAAACCCCCGCACAGCATCCCTCCGTATTTGCCCCCGAAATGTGTTTAAAAGCGTTGCAGCTTAAAAATCAAAAAAGTTAAATTGATAATGAGCCGCAGCCGTTGTGGGCCAAACTGCTAATAAAACTTGTAAATTGCCCGTTGTTGTGTGGCACTCTAATTGTTTCGAGTGTGTGTGTGTGTGTGTGTGTATGTTTGTGTGTTGCAAGCACCCCACGCATAACTCAAAATGGGTTGTGTGTGCTTGTAGCAAATGCGCTGAGGTGCGCATTAATATTTAATGCGCCATTCGCGCAGCTACTCGAGCCACGTATGTGCCTAGAATTCATCATAAAAAAGAGACGAGTTGAATGTGGCTTGAAGCTTGAGGCTGAGGCTGAGGCCTGCCTGGGGGCATGCATAAATAAGCACACGCTGATGCCAAAGCAATGCCAAAGTCAAAGGCAATTTTGGGCCCCTAAAATGCAAACGTTTGCCACTTGACAAACACGCGCCTGTGATTTTGCCCAGCTTCCCAGTTTTTCAGCTGCCAGCGCCCAACTCTCAGAGCTCAGATCTCAGCTCTCAACTCTGGCTGCATACAATTTTTATGACACTCGCAAATGTTGCGATTTCTGACATATGAAATTGTTGCTGCACATCGTCAATGGGCCATGAGGACTATGTGGACTATGGACCAGAGAGTTCTTTCTCTTTCTCTGTCTATCTATCTCCCTCTTTCTCTTTGGGGGTCGCCAGCTGTGCGCGCGAGCTGCTCTGCCAGTTGTTGACGGCACAGATGAATGGTTGTTGGAGGTCCTTGAATAAGTGTGTGTGTGTGTTCGTGTGTGTGGCCACTTTACATTATTCATGCAACGTCAAGGCTGGCAATACAAATTGATAACTTTATCGGCAAAACATGCTATGAAAATGCCAAATGGGCAACCCAGCAGAGTTGCCAACACCACTGGCCGAATCTAGTTGACTGTTTTGTGTGATTTGCATTTGAATGTTGGCTGTATCCCACCCGAACCTCTCTAAAAAATCTTTCTTTTAGTAACTCTGCTTACTTTCTTTCCATTTATATACCACATTTGAAGTTCATATTCCGCAATGTCTTTTTGACTGTTTATCAAGCTAACGCATTTCAAGTATGCACAACAATTTCACACACACACACACGTCCAACCCTGACCAGGTGTCAACTGGCGACACCTGTAAATTGTGGTCACACTTGGGCATCCTGCTTCCTGCTGCCGCTGCTGCGGTCAAATGAAATTTCTAAAATGTTTTCCTTTGTTTTATGCGTCAAAGAAAAAAAAAAAAAGGAAAATAAAAAACTTTTGCCGGACCCTCGTGTGCAGGAAATGCCGCGAGTGCCTTGGCCAGCAAATTCGCCAGCTACACGGAAATTGTTAGCACGTTCAGTTAACTTGGTTAACAATTATTTGTTGTTGTTGTGGCTCTCGTTCTGGCGTCTATCGTTGCTTTAAAATTGGTAAACACACGTGACTTGCTGATTAGGCAAACTGAAGGACGCTCACAGATTAAGCACAGTTAGAGGAAAAAACGAAAATAAATACCGAATGTTGAATACTCTAGCGTATCTATGACAGAAACTAAATTCTAGTGTACACATGACTACTTAAAATTTTACATTTTTAGCTTAAACTATTTTATTTTATTTAGATAACAATTCTGCCTGGCAAGTATCATTATACAGTTGTAATACTTCTTTTAAGAGCATCGCACGAGTAATCGTAAACAATTACTTTAAAATAAATATTTGTTATTTTCTAAAATATTTTAGGAAATCGCAGCGATTCTTATCAGCTTTGATAAGCACAGCGAATGGCAATCAAAAGAAGTCAAAACAAGGTGAGTCACTTGACTTGTCTGTCTGGCCACCACATTGTGCCCCACTTTGGACACTAATTCAACAACTGCCACCCCTCTTTCCTCTCTTTTCCCCACCCTCCTCCTCTGCAGACCGAAGAGCGGCTCTCTGTTGCTCTACTCGCGGAAGAAGGTGCGCTACAGACGCGACGGCTACTGCTGGAAGAAACGCAAGGACGGCAAAACGACCCGCGAGGATCATATGAAACTTAAAGTACAAGGCACTGAGGTGAGCTTTAATTCTGCTATATTATATTATATATGTATAAAATCTCTAACATAAATAACCTATTTTTGAAAAAGAATTGATCGATTAATACTAAAAAACTATTCATTTTGACCAAAACTGAGTTTTCTAATGTGAATGCAGAAATGTTTTGAAAAAACGAATAATGTCCAAAAAGCTATGCCCCACATAATTCGGTAAAATTTTTGTATAATTATGTTCGTGGAAAGTTGGAAACCACGTCTAAATTTTGGCAAACAAATTTTAATGCAGAATTGATGTAAGAGCCAAACAATGGTTCAGTTTTGACTGAGTTATGGTAGTTATGGAATTCAGTTAGGTTTTTATACGTCTTCAGTTGTCTTAATTTCTTAAACGCCTGCTGGGCAATTAGACAATTAGGCAGCTGCTACCGTTTGCCTGTCGGTCAGAAGGCGGCATTAGCCAGAGGCCAGTTGAAAAAATGAATAGATAAAAACAAATACACGGAAGTTGAAGCTTAAGTTTAACTGCCTTTTGTTGGGGGTTGCTAAACTCACAATATTCTGCTTTTTTCTTTTGTCTTTCCTCACATTGTGAATTATGATTTTCCGCCGGAAATATACAGTAACTAAGTTTTTTTCTTTCCCGTTGTCTTGTGCTCTTGCTGGGCGTTTGTTTGTCTGCTAATGAAATAAGCTTTGCCAAGGGTTAAGCGTATCCTATAATGTCTGACTGAAGTGTGTGTAAGGCTCCCCGCCCCATACCCCTTCTTAGCTTTGCTTTCATAGCTTTTATAGAAAAACAGTTGGCAATTTCACGCCAAATTTTTTTGTTGCTTTTTTCTCTATTTCGTATGTTTTTGTTTTTTAATTTTTATTTTAATACCGCCGCTTTCAGTTTGCCTTTCTTTTACGAGTATTTTTCACTTCGCACCAAAAGACAAGTAGCTGCCACGAGATTTATGCACTTGGCAAACACACAGCAGGGGCTTTCCTTTCCGTCCGTCCGTCTGTCTGTCCGGCTGTCTCGTTCCTTACACGATAACTAATATTTATAAACGCTGAACGCTTCAACGTTGAACAGAAAAAAAGTCAGCGGCATATCGCCCAAAGACGGCGGCCAACAAATTTATCAGCGCCACCAGCAAAAGAAATGCGCAGGAAAAAAAACAAAAAAACTATGAGTAGTTAAAGAAGAAGAAGAAGCTGTTGTATAACTCACAGGCAAAGGGTTTGATTTTTGGCACTTGCCTTTAAGTCAAGTTGTGTCTTGTTTTTTTCTCCCCTTGCTCAAAACTGTTCGTATCTTCGCACTGCTGGCGCCCCCTAGCGTGGGTGACTGGTAATTTAATTTGATCTGCGTATTTTTTATGCCCTCCAATTAAATAAGGGCGCGCTCCGTTTAGCTATCCCACACACATCTCTATCTAAATCTATATCTATATATATGTTTTATGCTCTTGTTTGTGTTTGTTTTTGGCTAAATTGATTTCCAAATTGCTCCACAGTGCATCTATGGTTGTTACGTACACTCGGCCATATTGCCCACATTTCATCGCAGATGTTACTGGCTACTGCAGGTAGGTGTCGTCGAGACTGTCAGGGGAATGTTAAACTTTATGCCTTTCCCTCAACAACAACAACAGAATCCGGACATTGTTTTGGTGCATTATCTGAATGTGCCCTATCCGGATGATAATAAAATGGCCGTCATAGCGCCGAGCATTACGCTCTGGGGCGACAAAAAGGAGTGGACCAAGGAGGAGCTGGTTAGCCAGCTGAAGCCTATGCGTAAGTATTATTAGCCTTAATTTGAGGAGCTGCCTTTTTGGTGTTAAAGCACAAGCATCATTCGCAGTGTCCACGGTGAATTCGGATGAGGACTCTGACTCGGGCAATGATATAGAAATATCGGTGAGTATAACAGTTAATATAACAGCAAGCATAACAAAATAAATATGTATTAAAGAAAGTGAGAATAAATTGCAAAAACGCAATTTAAACAGTTAATATAATAGTTAACTATAGTAATAGTACAATAGTGTGTATACCCGTATAACAGTTATTACAACAACTATAACATTTCGTATAACAGTTCATATAACAGTTATCACGGCTACTTGTGCATTGATCATATAACAGCTATCAATAGAATTGGTATAAGAGTAATCTAGCAGCATAATTATGGGTATAACAGTTATAAAAGCTAATTATATATATTGATTATATTTTCAATACAAAAACACTTTGTATTCCTCCCAAAGACGGCCGAGACAGTGGAATCGATTGTGTGCCAGCTGATGGAGAAGCAGCGCCTCTCGCGGCAGGCGGCGCTGGTGAAGCAACTGGACTGTGGGTGCGGGGATGCGGCGTGTGCCGATGGCAAAACCTGCACGCATCCCGTTATGCGGCGCACGGGCGGCATACTGAAGTCCGTGTCGGAGAAGCGGCCCAACGATGCGTACAGCACGGCCAATGGGACGCCCAACGTTGTGGTGGGCAGCAAGGTGAGTTTCGGATTAAAAAGGCATCACCTGGAAAACAGTTTGAATGCTATTCGGAATTCTATCTGCAGTTGTATTCGCGCTGGCCAGATCGACACCGGCAGCAGCGCGAGGCGGCAGTGCATCTGGACAATCCGCATTCGCAGTTTCACAATGCAACGCAGCAATTGCCGCAGGAGTCGGCGATCAAATTTCAAATCATTCCCCAACAGCAGCAGCAGCAGCAGCAACAGGCCAATCACAGCGAGGCCAGCTATCAGCAGCAGCAGCAGTATCGTGGTGCCAATCAAATGCTGGCCACAAGAAACAATCTGATAATACAGCAGCAGCAGCAACAACAACAACAGCAGCAGCAACAATATCAACAGCAGCAGCAGCAGCAGCAACACTTGAGCTTGCAGCGTTTTGTGGCCAGTCACAATCAGAGCAATCAGAGTCACAATCATCTAAATAATAACAGCAACAATAACAACAACAACAACAACAATCCAGCACATTTAAATCATCGCCTGCAAATCGCAAATACAACAATTACAGCAACAATAAGAGAGGCAACAACAGCAGCAGTGGCTGCCTCAAATGTCATGGATACGGAACAACTAATTGAAAATCAAAGCCAGCAGCAGCAGCAGCAGCAGCAGTTGACCGCAAACAGCAACAAAATCAGCCACAACACAAATAACTGTAGCAACAGCAGCAGCAATAAGCAATTAACAGCAGAAACAACAACAACAGCAGCAGCAGGAGCACACACAAACAACGAATTAAATGTCATAAACAATAGCAACAACAGCAATAACTTTATATACAATCAACAGCAACAAACGCTGGCTGCTAACAGCAACAGTCAGCAGCAGCAGCAACATTATTATAAATTGCAACAGACAGCAACCCCAAACAGCAGCAGCAGCAGCCAACCCCCAGTTGAGGCCATGTGCATGTCACCTGAGCATCACAGCAGCGTGGGCAGCAGCAACAACCACAACAATCAGCTCACAGCAGCAGCAGCAGCAACGTCTTCCGCTGGCAACACTCCTTCCACGTCGGCAACATCATCCACCTCGAGTTCCTTACAGTCGATTATCGATGGCAATCAGCAGCAACAAATTACAACGACAACAACAACAACAGCAGCAGCAGCAGCAACAACAACTTGTGATAATTTAATGAGCGCCAATGCGCACACCGAGGTGAGTTTTGGGTTTTCGATTGTGGGTTTGGGGTTGGTGCGGTTTGACCGCAAGTCAGCTGCATTTATGATATTTATGTTGATTAAATTTACCTGACAGCTGGAGTTGGGCAGCAGCGAGCAGCAGCAGCAGCAGGCGTTGGGCAACTACAGCAACGGCAATCAGGCCACAGATGCTCAGAGCAAGGCCCAAATTCTCAATGGTTGTGCAAACTTTAATGCTTCCAGTGATAACAGTAGCCAAATTAGCGCCAGCGATGAGAGCAACAGCTTTGGCGCCAACAATCCAAAGAACAACAACAACAACCACAGCAGCTGCAGCCGCAGCAGCAGCACCAGCAGCAACAGCGACGATGAGCCGCAAGCGGAGTCGATGAGCTTCTTCAATGAGACGCTGGATCTGTCGCACGAGGACATTCAGCGCACGCTCATTGCCAATATGCCATACAACAATAACAACAACAACAATAGCAATGCAACAGCAACAGCTGCAAGCAGCAATCACAACGAAGCACTGCAGCAACAGCTGCCGCCGCAACAACAACAGCAACAAGTGGATCAGCCCGAAGGCGACGATGAGGATACATCCGATGTGTTTGCCAATCTGGATGCGTTTGATATGCTGGTCGAGTTTCCAGAACTCGATCTGGATGACAAACAGGCGCTGAACAATACGGCGCTGGAGCAGGAGCAGAGCGGTCCGTATCTGGGCGTGGCCACGCCCACACAGACGCAGGAGCAGGCGCCGCGCAAGCTGCTCAACATTTGCGACTTCAGTCCGGAGTGGTCGTACACCGAGGGCGGCGTCAAGGTGCTCGTCGCCGGACCCTGGACCAGCGATGGCGGCTGCTATACGGTGCTCTTCGACGCACAGCCCGTGCCCACGGTGCTCGTGCAGGAGGGCGTGCTCCGTTGCTATTGCCCCGCCCATGAGGCCGGACTGGTGACGCTGCAGGTGGCCTGCGGCGGGTTTCTGGTCTCCAATGCGGCCATGTTCGAGTACAAGCTGTCGCTGCTCGCGGATGCGCCCTTCGATGCGAGCAGCTCCAACGATTGCCTCTACAAGTTCACGCTGCTCAATCGCCTCTCCACCATCGATGACAAGCTGCAGCTCAAAGTGGAGAACGAGCTAACGGTAAGTTATGATCACGAATTTATTATACTTGTTTAGAAAACTGAATTAGTGTATTGGGTTAGTGCAAAATTAGAGATTTATAATATGGAATATTTACTGGTATACCCTTTAGATAATATATTAAAAAATTTTACCTATCCGATTAAATATATTATATTACTAATGAACCCTAAAAATCACAAGAAATATATATGTTATAAAGTGAAATGCTCGGGACAACTTATTTTCCATAGCTCTTTATCTCTCTAGCTATCTATTATATATTTCTCCCAGGGAATCATTGGAAACTTATCTAAAGAGAAAATTCGATGTACTTCAATATTTTCTAGATTGATCAGACGTCGCTTTTTCTGGAGCCGAACTTTGAGGAGAAGCTGGTGCTGTATTGTCACCGGCTGACGAAGCACGCCTGGAGCACGCCCAGCACGGCCGCCAATTGGAGCGTTGGACTACGCGGCATGACGCTGTTGCACTTGGCCGCCGCTCTCGGCTATGCCAAGCTGGTGGGCGCCATGCTCAATTGGCGCGCCGAGAATCCACATATCATACTCGAAACGGAGCTGGACGCGCTCAGTCAGGATGTGCATGGGTTTACGCCACTAGCGTGGGCCTGTGTGCGCGGCCATTTGGAGTGCACATTGTTGTTGTACAAATGGAACCACAATGCGCTGAAGATCAAGACGCAGGCGCAGCACACGCCTCTGGATCTGGCCAACCTGAAAGGCCACAAGCAGCTGCTGCAGCAGCTGTGCCGCCTGGAGAAGGAGCGCTGCCGCAAGCCGCAGCCGCGCGGCGGCCTGGCCAATCTATCCATGAATCTGGCCGTGGAGGCGGCCACGGAGGAAACGCCGTACAGCGTCTATGAACTGGAGCTGCAGCGTCGACACGATGGCGTCTTTCTGCGACCCGTAGCGTTGCCCAGGTGAGTGTGAGAGAGTTGTGGGGGGAAATTTTGAACTTTTAAATACTATTTCTCTTTCTATTTACAGCAACCAAAGTCCGCCCAACAACAGCAGCCGCTATTCGAAGCGATCCTCCATCGACAGCGGCATCAACATGGACATGCGCAGCAAGTCCGGCAAGCCGCTGGCCAGGCTGCACAGGTGAGTTCCACCGATGCGCATTTCAACAATACTTCTCTAAGCCCTTCTTTTTGTTTGTGTAGTAACTTTGAGCCTCACGACAATTATGCGCTGGGCGTGGATTCGCCGTTGGATTCGCTGAGCGTTGGCAACTGCTCCGGTTTGTTGTCGCCGCTGCGCAAGATGGATTTTGCGTTGTGTAAGTGTTGTACCGTTACGATTAGAGATACTATTGTGTGCCAAAGATATATATGCTTAAAGTGAAACTCTCGCTAAATTCATACACCAGGCGAGGTATCCACGGGCGAGTCGAGTCCCATTCACGACAAAGACATCGATTGCGATGACAATTCGACGGGCGTAACCGACGCCAACCTAAGCAACGAGCTCAACGATGCCGTCGTAGGTCAGTGAGGTCGCAGAAATAGCCAACCAAAAATATATATAAATTATGCTAACCACTCTAACGTAATCTCGTAATATCTATCGTATCGTAACGTATCGTAACTCGTTAACGGGCCCATCAAATCTAATATCCATTTTGTGTATAGCTACCATATAGAACTATGGCTCTCTCTCTTTCTCGCTCGCTCGCTCGCTCTCTCTCTATCTATCTGTCTGTATCTCAATGTTGTTGTTCGTTGCTGTTGCTAATTGTTATTGTTGCAAAAATATATATATATATATATACACACTATACAGGCATATATATAAATAAATACACCTTACATCTCACACATTTGATGTCGCTGGCTGAGCTCTGGCCGATTGTTGTCCCAATATATATATATATATCTAAAATAATCTATGTAAATGTTCGTATTTGATGTTGATTGCTATTGCCATGAATATGCACATGAGTGCATTCATATTCATATGAATAAGTTGATGGTCTGGTGTAAATATGCCAAACACAAATATATATAATCGTAAAAGGCGTTAAGCATATTGTTTTGTATGATTAGAACTAACCGTAAATGTGCGTTTTATATCGATGTACACAAGTACTAACACACACACACACACTCGCACACACAGTCAATAACTAACAAAAACCAGAAACGCTGTAAATATATTCAAAATATATTCATTCTGTAAATATCCAGTGCGTGTGTGGGTACTTAAAACACTGCGAGGGCAGCTCAAAAAGTAACCATTATGCTAAATAAATAACCATGCTTACTTTTAAAAATAGGCAAGGACCTTTTTAACGGCAAATGTCGTTAAACCGAGCAAAATAGCCATTTATGCTCTAAGCAGATTTTCTTGATTATTTAGCAAACAAAATTGATTATCAATATCTTTTTCGTAGTTTTAACGCATTCTCGTTTACTTCTTGAGCTACCCTCGCCTGCTATGACTTAACAGATGTGCTTGTCGATGTATATTAAACAATTAACAAAACACAGATCAGCATACCGTAGACTTGTTCTTTGATCTGTGTGTGTAATGATCCCTTAGAATCTCTTTAGCTAGCTCTTTTCATTTTGTGTTGCCTACTTTCAGGGGATTCGGATGCAAAGGTCCTAACGCTAGCGGAACACATTATAGCCGCCATGCCGGAGCGAATCAAGGCGAGTGATCAGTGCATATATATATGTATAAAATTCAAAGCTAACTGTTGTTTCTGTTACAGAACGAAGCGGATGAGATGATGGTGTTGGGCAGCCCCTTAACGGAACCTTTGACCTCAGAGTCCTCAGCGCTGACCGATAGCTTCATGGATCCGCTGCTCGACTCTCTGCCAAACACCCATTTCGACAGTGATTTCAGTTTTGATTTTCACGATCATAGCTATCGCTATCACGACGTCAGCACGCCGTGCTCCAGCCTGAGTCCGGCCAGTTCGGGACCGCTGCAGTCCCCGGCCAGCTATTCCATACTGGGCACCGATCCCTCAGTTAGCTCACCCAGTCCGCCGCCATCTACCAAGCAGCTTACCGAGTTTCTGCACGCCTCCAGCATCTCACAGTATCCCTTCGAGGCGGACTTCTCCAAGCTGACGCTAACGGACACCGAGCAGCGGGAGCTGTACGAGGCGGCCAAGTGCATACAGAAGGCGTATCGCTCGTACAAGGGCCGCCAGAAGCTGGAGGAGCAGAACAAGGAGCGCACCGCGGCCATTGTCATACAGAACTATTATCGCCGCTATAAACAGTACGCCTACTACAGACAGATGACCAATGCGGCGCTGGTTATCCAGCATGGCTATCGCTCGTATCGGAGGAACAAGCGCTTCAAGAAGTCACAGCTGGGCACCGGGAGCAGCGAACATGGCAGCGTCAGCAGCAACTCGCAGTGTCTGTCCAGCTTCTATGATCACTACAAGCAGGATCAACAGCTGAGCTCACAGCCCAGTACGCCCAAGGAGACGAGTCCTTCGGGTCCCTTGAAGTAAGTGGGCGCATTCAATGTTATCCATCTTCCATCTATAAATTATGTTCTTATCTCTCAACCCACAGGCGTACATATTCACAGTCTACACAAAACCAGGCTGCCAGAAAAATACAACAGTTCATGAGACAATCACGCATCAAGTGAGTATTCTTCCGATATTTAGCTATAGTCTTTAGTTTACATTGAATTTAGTCATAAAGGGATTTCAAATTAAAACTGCTATTTGTAACTAATTTTACACGCTAGCATTTGGGATAGCAACTTGACCACTTTGGTAAGATCACAATGGGGTATTGCTGCAAAGTTATCGATGAATTAATTGACGCTATCGATAATTACTTTTTGCAACTTCAAAATGCACAAGAATATAAAAACAAATTCGATTCTAGGCAATAAAAATTAATCAATAGTGTCAAAAACTTATATTTTCTTTAATATTTACTTTATACTATTACTTTTATCATAATAATTTTTGATTGATTCATATTTATTATCTTCCCTAATACTAATTACTCTGAACTCCATACAGACTTCAGAGAGAGCGAGCCGAAAAAGAGAAGCTGGTGCACCAACGCAGGGCGGAATACCTTCAAAACTTGCAGTATCAAGGGCAGCAGGAAATGTCAGTTTGTCATAGTGAAAATAGGTATGTCCCAAGTATAGCAACGTTTACCAAAACATAGGTCAAATATTAAAAAAAAAAAAATTTTCCACAGCAATAACAACAACAATCTGCAGCACATGCAACCCAATCAATGAGAGTATCTTGTAATCGAGTGAATTTTAATTATAAGAAAGAAGCGCGAGAAGCAAAGATAAAACTATGTTCAATAAGAATTTAATAATAGCTTTAACAACTGAGTGAAACTTTCTACTTTCATAATTGTTTATTAAGACACGCAGCACCTCTTGTAGTGGAACTTTTCGTTTCTTACTTAATATAATATATATATATACCTATAAATACTATATATATGTAGTAGCAAAATCTGCACTTTTATTCATTTGCATAACGAATTTTAATACATGTTTAGTACTTATATATAATTAAATATATATATTCGTACTAACGATTAATTTTGAAATGCGATAAACTTTGTAATCGTAGCATATGTTAGGTTTAGAGTGGGTATATATATATATATTATATAAATCTTCGCAAAAGATTAAGAGAGAGCTCTAATTTTCCATTTGTCAACTCAAAAGAACTTATTAACGAAGCCTTCGAAAACTTTTTAACTCCAATTGTAGTGAAAAATTTTAGTCTATGATAAAAACTTAAACATAAACTAATACGAAACATGAGCATATATATAGATATATATGCCTATATATAGTAGTTACATTTGTATATATAATTAACTGTTTTTCAAGCTTAAAAACTAGTCTATTTTACTATATTTGAATTCAGCTCTGCGTACTAAGCTTGTTTCTAAAACAGCCCCCGTCAGCCTGTAAAATCTAAAGCATTAATTCTCGATTTTTATAGTTCTAGTAGTATTATTATTCTTATTATTATTGTAATTATTATTATTATCTGCGCTTTACTTAAAGCTCAGCTCGAAAGTCCAATGTTGTTGATTTCTAAAATCGAAGCCAGCCGCAGCAGCGAAAAGAATACATATGTATATCATGTTGAAAACATTTCTAGTTGATTTTTTTTTATATATGTATACTCTATAAGTATGAACTAAAACTCTACGCTAATTTGTTCGAAACGAGTACTTAAAGCCAAGTCTTGAACTTTATGTGACTTTGTAGTCTAGCAATAAAATTAGCTGTAATATGGGAAAAAATATAAAAATCTTATGCATGCGAAATTTTGAAAAAAAAAGCCAATCGATAAATCGTACTATATTTAACTAATGTTCAACTCTGGCCCTCAAATAAATTGTAATAGTTAAGGTTAAGCGACAGCAGAAAACGAACATTTTCGATTTTCAAACTAAATGTAACAATACAAGAATTTTTGTAAATTATTTTTGTCCGTCCACATTGTTAGCTTTCATAAAACAAATAAATATACTATGAAAATATATATACAATATAAAGAAGAGAATAAAATCACTGCATAAATACCAAATCGTAAGCCAAATGAAAAACAAACCGTTGAAATCTAAGTAGATAACAACTGGCAGATATTTCACTCTGTAATAGATAATTCAATGGAGACTCGAAACCTTGGTATACAAGTACATAAAATTTATATAGATATACCTCCAGCACGCCTCAGACATACAAATAATGGAATAAATCTTGTCATTTAAACATAAGAATTAAAACACACACACACCAACACACTGAAACATACAGACATGTAAAGTGTTTTTCCAATTTCTTTCTACTGTTAGGCATGTGCAAATAACTCGTTGCATTTGGGCTGTGAGTTAATCTATATACTATGTACGATATACGTATGAAATTTTGAACAATCCCAAAGTTTTGGGCTAGTAGGCACAGTTGTTGAGGGCTAACGAAAACGAAAGCCATTTCTAGATCTATTATAAATTGTTAACTATTTAACTATGTCTAAACTTCATTTGCACCTACTCTTAACTTCAATTGCATTTCTTTGAATATAACTCAACTACTTATGTACTTATGTATAAAACGAAACTAATCTGAAATGAAGACTAAAAAGAATTCTCTACTTAATGACTTAAAAAGAATTGCAATCAATTTTAGAGCAGAGCATAAAAGATAATTTGTGCAGCTCTTTTGTTATTTGTTACGTCGTCGGTATGTAAAAAGATTTGCAATATTTGCACATAAATACTTAATGATATAGCTTCTACACACACACACACACACACACACACACATACACGAAAACACACTTTACACTAAACCACAGTCTCTGGTAACCATACTAAAAGTGGGCGTGGCTAGTTAGTTACCAGTTCTAAGAGTGTTTAAACTTTAGCAAAAAACAACAAAAAAAGCCACAAAGGCAAAGAAAAACTTAAAGTACCTTAAGCCAATTGGCACTAAAACTAAAATCTAATAAACAATTTAATTTTAATTATAAAAAACTATCATAAAATTATAACTAACTTACATAGAACTTGTAAATATATGCGAAATATATATATTCAAACTAATATGGAGAATGAGATATATATTATAAATGCCCTTGCTAGTTTCATAAAATACACTTTTTCCAAAAACTGTTTTAAGGTATGACTATAAACTCTACTCTTAACTAAAAGAAAAATAAAAACACAACACCAATTGTTGATATTCAAAAATTTATACTTACAATTTATTCTAGCTAAAGTATGATACGCTGATAATTGGTATTCACATATCTGTTGGATAATTGGAGAAACCCTTTTTATATAGATAGAGACTACAACCTAAGAACTTTCAGAGTGTTAACCAAAATTACGAAACTGTTGTAAACTACTATGCGGCACTTCAATAAGTCCCAGTTTTAAGAAATCTTTAATTGCAACACCAACTAATTATGTTGTTTAATTATATATGAATTTCGCACCAGACTTTGTAGAATGAAATGCAAAATTTTTTAAAATTTAAGAAGATGGAAACTGTTAACTCAACTTTTATGTCACGTATAGCGTAAAAACTTTTTAAGTAATATATACATTACAACCTTATTATGAAATATTCAACATAAACGATATATATATCTATATACATACATGTGGATATATACATGTATATATCTAAATTTAAAATTATACAACAAAAATTAAAGAATGATTAAACGTTTATTAAACAAACATTAAAAACGTATTATATGAACGCTATATGCATATGTACTATATGCTACAAATATATATTGTAAAACGACTTTCCAGTTTATGTAAAATTGTAATTACATTCAATAAAGTTTAATTCAACACTTTAGTTGAACTGAACGCGTTGTCTACAGAACTTCATTCTTCCGAGACGAAACTGAACCATTCCATTATGGAATTTATCAATGTCAGGTGTGCCATGCTGCATCCTGTCACACCTACCATTAGTTGATACCCTTCCACTGAGAACTTAATAAACCAATTAGTGAACAATTTGTCTGCAGCCGACAAAGACCTGGCGCCAGGGATTATCAATTAAGCTGTGACCCTTTCTCAGCTCTTTTTATCTTTAAATGCGCTGCAACGTTTTAACTTGTTTTACCCCTATCTCTAAAGGGAGAAAGTCAGCGTCTAACAAACATGCAACATGTGGCGATAAGAGTGAACGCTCTTTCATTGGTTTTTTACCTGCCCCAGCAGCTGCAAGCATTTCCCTTTTTCACCGGTCTCAATTAACACTTGAGAGCCTGTTTAGCTCTTTAGTTTTGTATCTGTCGGATGCGCCCCGTGCGTTGTTGCCTAATTACGAGCACAATGCAAAATGCCAAAATGCATTTGCAATGCCTTGTTAACAAATCTTTGGCCTTTAGGCAAAATGTAATTGGATGCTTTTTGCAGTTGTTGTTGTTGTTATTGATGGACCTGACGCCCAAAGCCTTCCTGCCTGCTTTGCCAGATCAATTTACACCTGTATAAACAGGCAATCGCTATTTAGCCCAATTTTCTAATGCAAACACCATATCAAATGCTCTCTGACAAATGCGATTTGATGCAGTCATTCTGTTTTAGAGATGGGCGCGTGTCAGGAACAAGACCAGAACACAAACTTTGAAATAAACTCTCAATTTAAAATATAAAAAATTCTCTTTTCTTGATTAACTCATATTTTTCAACTCGTGGGCACGAATGTCTTTCTTTTTGTCGAACATATTCGTGTCACGACACGCTAGGATCGCCATGAACTGTTGATGTAATTTGTTATCGTTACGTGGCCAATCCGGCCAATGGGCATTCATTGTGCCTCAGACTGGATCGCCCCAGTGGCTGTTGCCTGACATCTGGCCGTGCGCAGCGCAGCGGAAGCGCCGTGGGGAAATGTGAAACCAAGCGTTTCTATTGCCATTCCCGTTGCCATTGCCGGCATCAAACACAACAGCAACAACAATAATAATAATAATACCATCAAGTAAATAAACAAAGTATAGAGATTTTATTACGCCCACAATTTGTTTGTGTGCTTTGTTCGAGTTTTTGACAAATTTGTTTATTAGCTGGAAATTTTGATTTTTATTATTTTCATTTATTTATTTCTTTATTATTGCTTCACGCTTTTGATTTAATGTCTCTGGGACAAGTTGCAGCACTTTGGTAGACATATTAATTAAATGGTTCCACATGCTGATTTCTGATTTCATATATACATATTTTTGGATGTCTTTAATCAAAAGACTCAGGCAAAAAACTTGAGAGGAAAATGATAAAAGATGTTTATGTACGATAAATGCCGTTAAATTAATTTTTATATGAAAATTTAATTATTCGGGAACGTAAAACAGCTGAATTTTTTCAAAAAACTTCTTGTTAAAATTTACAGTATTTATGTTACTCTACTGCAGCTTAAACTTTAGCAACAACAAAGTTGTTGGCAGTTATTTTTTAGTTAGGTAGCTTAGCAATCAACCATCGATTGTCTGTCATAAAGACAACATTGCAGGTTTTGTCATTAAACAATTATATATCTTTATTTTAACAATCTTGGCACATAATAAAACTGTCGTAAATGCTGGCTAGAGGCACTCTGATATGTGGGTCATACTATGATCAATAGATCAATATTCATTTAATGCGAATACATACCCTGTAGTAGCTCAGAGTAACATAAAAAATGCCCAAATGTTATGATATCTATATAAATATATGCATTAATTTTTATTGAACGGAGTTTTCCCCTTCAAACCTATGGCAGAAATTCGCGCAGTTTTAGCCTGTTTTTTTCATGAAGTTTATATAAAAGTTACAGTGTTGCTGTCACGACAATAAGCTGTTAATCTCAGTAATGGCCAAAAGAGTTGGCAACAATTGGCCATTTGATAGAGAGCTTAACAACTTGGCCGTAAGCCACGAGCACTCAATATATAGCCAATAACAATTGCCGGCTGGCTCATCTTTCTAGGAACCAAATTAACAGTTAATGATCGAGATGATGAGTCACGTTTACAATCTGAAAATCGAAAACACAATCGAAACTAAGTAAAGCACTCGATGCCAGACAATAGGCCATGACAAACACCTGTGTGTTGTGTTGTAGTTGTAGCCATTGTTATTTGCTGATTTGCTGAGTTATGAACTGTGTTATTGCCTGTCAACGCTTTAACAAAATTGTGTAAATTAACGTAATTGCATTTAATAAGCCATTGCAATGACGGTTACTTAAAATGTCATCAATTCACGCTATAACTTAAGATCCAGATAATATACATATATGTACATGGCTAAAGCTTTAAAGCCAAGTTCAACTTTAACATGGGTATTAGCACTTGGATAAATTTGCATAAATGGTAAATCAATTAAAGCGACACGTATCCAAGAAATGCATTAGAGGTTGGCCTACAGGAGACAGCGTCTACAGCCCCTGTCTTGGACTTGCCTGGCAGCATTAATTGGCGGCCCACTCGGATGGCCGCTTCCCCCTTCTCCCTGACCGCTCCACAGGTAAATGTCAAGCTGGCCGAGCGGCTACCGTGGCAGAAGCGCGTAGTTAGCCAGTTGAAACAAATTTCACAACTGGCCAACAGGCAGTAAATAACCGACAATAAATCACTTTGAAAAAATGCATGAAAACAAAAAAAAAAACAACAAAAACACAAACAAAACTAAAAACAAAAACAAAAAAAAAAACAATAAATAACAATTTGTAAAATAGTAAGCTGCTAACTGCAGTGATCGCTGATGTTGTTGTAAATTTAAACAAGTTGTAATTTTGTGCGAAAAATGGCATGAAAAACACTTGTAAATGCACATTGATGAACATGATTTGTGAGTGTATGTGTGTGTGTGTGTTCGTGTTCGTGTGTGCGCTGACAAATCACTTGTTTGCTGTTTTGATAAATGCCCAAGTGTCCCGAGTAGAGTTTGGGCTAACGAAATTCTTGACATTAACCCACTGACGCTGGGGGCCGTTAACACGACTTTTACCCGCATCGATAAATAATTGATTTGATTGCCGTCACAGTTTGAGAAAAGCTTTCCCAAGCCATTATCAACCGCAATAATGGGCTTTAATGGCCCGACTGACGTTTCAGACGCCAGCAATGGACCCATTTCGTTGGCTGCACTCACGTGCAAGGATCTGTTGGCGTTGGGCTGCGATCACCACGCAACATGTTGCAGCCAACTGAAGCATCGAACATGTCGAGGCCAAGACTTTACAGTTGAAATGGATGGAGCTGATTTTTTGTGATTTAATAAGATAATTAAATAAATAAGCATTGAAATTGAGCTGTTGAAAAGTAAAGATCAATCACTGACATTAATGGTTGCCTTCCTAATTAATATATATGAATATATATGCCACCTGTGTTAACTACAATTGTTATTAATCAATACTCATCTCATTGCACAAATCTATTAATCATATATTTAATATATATAAATATTACAAATTTCATATTTATTCTATTTCAGTTCAATTATTTAAATTTGTTTAGGGTAGCCCTCGAACTCACTTCGAACATGTTCGCTGCGACAGCTGATTGAATAGTTTTTGAATTTCATTTCTACTGGCAGCTTGCCAGTTCTTATACGACAATCGCTACCAACGGTTGAGCCGGGTCCCAAAAAAGACAAAAAAACAGACCCGAAGCCGAAGTCAAATACGCAACGCGAACGCAGCGTATCGTGTCGTGTCGTGTGGTGTCGTGTTTGGGATCGTTTGCATTGGCGGCTCAGGTCTTTAATTGTGTCACTAATGAGCCGCATTTATGTTAATCTCAGCACCCGGGAAGCCGTCTAAGCCTTTCAAGCGATCTGGCACGATGCCGACGGTTCCTGCTCGAGGGGACGACGCATCTTTATCGCGCGCTGTGAATTAACATATACAACAAACACACAACAAACACTCAAAAGATTCAAAAGAGATTCAAAGAGTCGGCATTCGGCATTCAGTTTTTAGCATTTTTGGTAGTTTTCACCTGCTGCGCCGTTTATGGTTATTGCCGCAATTTCGTTGTGACAGTCGGAGGCGCTTTATCATAAATTAAAAAGTCGTGTAGTCGGACGGACAGTTGGACGGACCAGCTCGTTGGCCCGTGTGGACGGTCGTGTGGCCGCAGCTTCATCTTCTTCTATTTCTTCTTCTTCACCATCAACATCAACGTCTTCGCCTTCGCGTGGTCAGTGTGGTGCGTGTGGTGCGGCAGCTTAGTGGCCTGATGAATGATGTTTGCTGTTTGCTGTTGAAGCCAGCTCGAAGCTGAGTTATTTGCATGAATGAAACGCGACGCGTGATAAACGACGAGCTGAGGCAGAGTCTCTGTAGCTTCGGGCCGGGCTTGAAGTGAATGATCCAATGATCAAATCTGGGCGCTCACTGGCGATGACTTAATTTAAAACACCGCCAAGCCACTGACAGAAGGTGTTAATTAGCATATGAACAAATACATCAACTATTTCGGCAACACATTTCTCATTTTTGGACTCCGCCATCATCTGAGTCGCAGTCGCAGTCGAAGTCTTCATCTTCATCTCATTCGGGTGGTTTTTTTTTAATGCTAACGTCTGCTCTTTCGGCTCATTAATAATAACATAGGCGTTCGCTTACGTCCAATAGCAGACGCTGCGGTATCCAATGGCAGCGATTCATCAGTAAATATATATATATATATACGTATTTAACCAAACGAGACCCGGTCCCATAAATCCGCTGAACAACAATAATAATAAAATGCCTGCTGTAATTGTGCAAAGCTCGACAAATTTTCTATGGCCAGTTCTTGAGTTTCAAATCCGCACTTTTAGTGTGAAAAGAATATGAAGAATAGTATTTGTGTGTTGTGTTTTTGTGCTTGTGTGTGCATCGCATTTTCTTTAACGACGTAGTCATGTGGAAAATACATAACAAACTCTTAATATACATACTCTGGATTATGGAAATAAGGTATAGTACCAACTACCAACAAACTATTGAAATAAAACCCGACTTAATATGCCATTTCCAAAAGATCAATCGTTTTGTTCTTATGCTAAGTAGAATCGTTTTGATTTTTATTCATTATATCGCTAAGTTTGGTTCTAAATGGCGTGATAACTGTTGCCTGTCTCAGCCTAATAGTGGACAGTGGTTGAAGAAAACATTCCTTTAAGCAAAAATAAATTTGAAAAATCAGCTCAGTTTTTATGGGTAGCATCATAAAATCTGATAAAAAAAAACTTTTCCTTAGTAAGTAAAGTAAAGAATCAATAAGTCACTAATGTTCGAAATCGTCTCAATCCGATGAAATAGTACAGGGTATTTTATCATTCCGCGTTACGATACATGCACAGATAGATCGATTTTTCTTTTACTGTTTTTATCAATATCAGATCTTGCGCCAGTTGACAACTGTTTCCTCTCTCGGCGCATGTGAAACAACAGCAACAACAACAGTTAAGTTAGCCACAATCGCTAATTTTCATCTGAGCCACTGGAGAAGGGGGCAGGGGGGTTTGACAAGGAGTTGTATGTAAATTGTTATCTGCAGACGCCCAAACACAATACGCCCAATCGCAGTGAAGCTGCTGAGCTCGTCGATCGTCGATTCTAGTGGAAAGCAGGCGTTGCAATAAAAACGCAGAAAGAAAAAAAAAAAAAAACAGGCAGACAGCGGGAAAAACGCTGAAAAATCTCATTAAAACGGGCAATTAAATGATGGCAACAGCAACTAAAACAAACTGACAGACAGACGGACGCTTGAACATAACGAATGCCATTTTCCCAAAGTCAACACACAGTTTGCCAATCAAAGCCAGGCTAAAAGAGCAACGGGAGCAGCGACAACAACAACAACAACAACAACAACGACAACTGGAAATCAATTTTTGCCATAAACTCATCAACGAACCCGGCTGTGTATGTTTCGGCTGCTATCTAATTGCCTTGGCGCAGTCAGTTGCGAGTATCTCAAAGATACGCGCGGCCTCTCGACTCGCTGCCGCTTCAGTGGGCTGGTCTTGTGGGCAGCTACGCCGCCGCCGTGGCGGCCAACTGAACAACAATGCGCATCAGCAGCAGCAGCAAAAACAAGCAAAAGTGCTCTAGGTGAGACTGTTCGACTAGCTAAATACTCCCTAAATAAAATTGAGTTGCCTTAAAATACATGGATACCTTTTAAAATAAAGTTTGTGACTTTCCACTGATCCTTATTATGTTTTTAAAACTATGCAGATGGAGTAATTATTCTTCGACAAATGTATACAAAAAAGATTAAAAGGAGGTGTTGCCATTGAAAACCACAAAACTGTATGAACCTTGCTTGATCTGATCAATAATATATATTTTAAGATATATTTGTACAACTGCATTATACCCGTTACTCTTCAATTATAAAGGGTACAATGTATAATAAGGTTCGCTGTGCTCTGACCAGTTAATAGGTTGGCTCACACACACATACACACACACACACACACACACACACACACACACACACACACACAGCCGGGTCCCAAAAGGGTCTTAACCCAGAAACGTAGCATCTCTTGTAATTGGGGTTACAGTAATTTTAAAGCGCTCCAAATGGCTTGTAGTACATACAGGAAACAGGAGACACAGATTGCAGCAGAAAGAGAGAGCGAGAGCGTGAGAGAGAGAGAGAGGGAGGGGAGGATAAAGTGCTTGTTACATGCCTTGAACAATTGGAACTCATGAGCTTGCAACGTGCAGACAAACGCTCAAATTGTGATCAAGATCGTCGTAAGTCGTTGCAGTTACAAGCCAAAAATGGCCTTTCAAGTGGTTCCTGTTGCCACAACCACAACAACAACAACAACAACAATAAAACACAAGCAGAGCTAAAGCCAATGCTGTGCGGGAGCCGTCGGTGGTTGTGGTGCTTGGTGGTGCTGCTTTGGCGGATCGTTTTGTACTTTGGATGAGTGATCGACTCGAGCACAAACAAAACTATCTGCGGTTGATCTGTTTGTCTGGCTAGCAGCTGGCCGGCTGGCCGGTTGGCCAACAGTCATTTGGCCCGTTGTTGTGGCTGCATTTGCCAATTGCCCATGACGAACGATCCATTTGGCGGCCTTTACCTGTTGTTGCCATGGCCAACGCAGCCATCGCCTATTGCTGACCATGGCCCATACGTCTTTCGCGGCTCAATTACGTCGTCCGCTTTTTGCTGTTGTTGCCAGGATTGAGCACAATTGTTGCCGTTTGCCGTTTGCTGTTTGTCTGCGCGTGGCAGCGACATTTTTCTTGGCCATTGCCAGCGCAAGGCTCTCCACATTCTGGTATTTGTTTGCTGCTGTTGTTGTTTTTTATTGATGGCATGTTGAACAGCTTTTATGGGTTTTCAGTTTATTTTGGTTATATTTTGTTTTGGGTTGGTGCGTGGTAACTCTCCTGGCACCGCCCACTTTACAGTGCAGCTGGACACGAGGCCGCAAACTTTCAAATGCCTCAAAAAAACGCAGCCAAAAACTGAATTTCAGGCCAACTCGGACTATGGCCAGTTGCATTGTTTGAATTAATGTGGCTTTGTGGCTTCCGCCTCCAATTGGCGCTTTATTTTGGCTACACACTCGTAAATTTGCGGCCAGCGGGCAGAGCGCCATGAACATGTCAGCGAGCCATGTAATTACCAACAGCGCCAGCGCCAGGTCCGCAAAAAGATACAGCTACAGATGCAGATACAACTACAGATACAGATATAGCTACAGTTACAGCTACAAATGCAGATGCGAGCTACAGCTATATACATATACAAAGATCTAGATTGCAGCCTGCAATATATCTGCACTGCACACATAATTTAGAGTCTGCTTTAAAGCTGGGCCAGCAGCTACTGAAGACAAAAGGCTTAAACCTAAAACCCATCGCCGCTATTACTTAAGGCCAATTGGCACAGCGGTAGGTCGTTTAGGGCTAGACGCTAAATGTGCACAGGAGAAAACAATTAATAAGCTATCAACTGATATGCTGAGATAATTCATATTTTAAGCACAAGTGGTATTCCTTGTTTAAATAAGTAAGAAAAATATAAAATATATTTTTGGTATTACTGTTATCTATTTTGAAATAAAACTGCCTGGGATTGCAATACCTTTTCTCTCTTAAATTCATATTAAACAAAAAGAAAATGTTTATGCTTTTAATTAAACCCACTTTTGAAACATTCTAAAAACTGATCAAACTTTTGTTTAATTTAACTTGCTTTTTGCATGGGCATATCTTTTAATCTTTGTTTCTGTTTTCTCTCAGTGCATTTATGGCTGCCCTTTTGGGATCAGGCTTGGTCTGGGCCATTGCCTGGACCTGATCATAGCTTGAGTTGGGGCACAGTTACGCGTTTGAGTTTGTCTTAAGTTGTGTCTGCCCGTTGGCTCTTGGCTCTTGGCTTTTGGTTGTTGCCTGTTGGCTGCAACGCCTGCGCGTGAAAATATTAAAGTCATATTTTTATGAGCCTCCGAAGTGCGCATTAAGAGTGTTGTTTGTTGTTGTTGTTGTTGTTGTTGTTGCTGCTGCTGCTGTTTTTGGGTTATTATTGACTCGCTGTGCGCGCTTAGGCATTTATGTTTATGCTCTGGACGAGATATAAGTGGTCAGGCTCTAGAGCCAGCTTCAGCTCCAACTCCAGCTCCAGTTTCAGTTGCAGTTGTTGTTGTTGCTGTTGTTGCTGCTGTTGCTGCCGCGTGTTGCTAATTGGCGCTGCCTGCGCATGCGGCTAAATTATGCGACTGGCCTAATCCATTTTTAATGATAGCTGCCCGCCAATTTGGCCAGTTGAATGCAGCAAATCACATTTTTGATTTGCGCCTCATTTCAATGATTAGCCAATGCCCATCGATGGCTGCCGCAATTTGTTTGACTGTCCAAAATGGATAAACCACAAACATAAAATTGTCAGCGAAACTCGTTTGGATTTCTTTTAAATGCCATCATTGAAAACCGTAAAAAGCAAAAAGGAAAAACAATAACAATTATCTTTCAATATTCAAAGTAAGACGCGGAAATCAACTCGTAAGCTACTGAAAAATGCGCTATAAAAAGAGCCTGCGATTATATTTATCCATTCACATATACTTTTGGGTCTTTCTTTGTATTGCTGACACATTTTCAAATTTATTTGTTTTGCAAAAAATCAAAACAAGTTATTTGGCAAACGCTGTGACATCATAACTGCTATTTGCTGATTTATTAGATCTAACAAATATGGAAAAGGCGATAAATATCAAAGAGATATATATGTACGTATATAATAAAAAATTAATTTCTCAACAACCCAAAAAAGCTAAATATTCAAAAAAAACTGTATAAATATTCATTTTATAGAAAGTATATGGAATATTTAATTAATCCAAAACAATCTATATTCAGATAGATATATTCATAACATGAATTTGATTCGTTACAGATATAAATATTGAACCTTCAATTAAAAAATATATTTAATTGAGTTGTCAAACTCTGTATGTACGTTGGCAACCCTGGTGCAGAATCAGTGATATCAAGTTCATGACAGGTCCTTGCTCTCTCACGCATCACACGTTGGAGAGCTGGGAATAAGAATCTAAACCACCGCCGCCGAAACCAAAATAAAAAAGGGTCACGAAGTGAAGGCGGAGACCCAAGCGCAAAGCCTGTGCCTCGATCTAGAGCCAAAGATAAAAGAGTAGGGCCTGCAGGAAAACAACAACGCGCTAAGTTCGCCAGTTTAGGGCAAGTCAAGGGTAGGGGGGCATCTAAAAAAAAAGCGGGGCACAAAAAAGAAGAAGTAGAAAACACAAAGCACAAATCAAGTACACGTGACTTGGACTGTTGACGCTGCGTAAGTGGTGCCGAGGATGAGGATGACAGAGAATGGGATGAGTTGGAATGGGAGGGGTTGGCATTTTATGGGCTGGGATGATGATGAAATTGTCGACGTTGACATGCAACAGGCAACCGGCAACGGGCAACAGGCAACGCGCTTCAAGTGGCAGCGACAAATTAAATAAAGCACGGCAACAAAAAAAAGAGTATGTGGAACAAAATTTAAAAACCTTAAAAAAGACAAAAGGCCACGATGAAAAGAGAGCGATAGCTGCTTGTTGTTGCTTTGAGCAGTTTTTGTTGTTATTGAGGTGGGCATGACGGTCACGCTGTGCGAACGCACGAAAAGCTATTGACTGACTGACGAACGGATGCGCTGACAGATCGATCAACGTAGTTTAACAAAGTTAAAGTTGAAGGTTGCCAGAGTGTGCTCGGTGGTTGCTGCCGGTGGCAGCCACTGAAGCATTGCAACCACTGGAACAGCGCCCCATTGCTGCTGCTGCTGCTGCTGGTGCTTTTGTTGTTGTTGTTGTTGTTGCTGCATCGCCAGATCGCATCCTGGCCGCGTGGTCGTGCCTGTTAAACGAGCCTAATTATTAGTTTACTACCAATTTCCGACTTGGGGCTCGGCAGCATGTTAACAGCATGTACAACATGTCATGAGCAGCAGCAAACAACAGCAACCACCGTGAGAGTTATTTAGCAGAAAGTATTTCACTGCCAGATACCCTGTACGCACTCAGAATTTATAAAGTTGCATTAGTTGTAAAAAGAAAAGAAAAATGTATGTGTGAAAAAGTTATATGGTTTTAAAACTAACGAGGGAAAATCGATATTTGAAGATTTCAGATAAATATAAACATATCGATACCTAAATAGTATTCAAAATAGAGCCTGCATTTTACCTTCCAGCTCTTAAGCTGTTATCCTGAATATATTCAACAATTGGACAACTTTGGACTACCCGTTTTCTGCTCATTTTACGTACGGAGCACAACGTATAATAAAGCAGATTGAACTGCAAACGATCGACGATTGTCGTTGGCCGTTCCCATTTGTTGTTGCTTTTGTTGCTGCTGTTGCCCAGCTGAAGGGTTAATTTGCGCACTCGCCCGAGGACACGAACACGGTGCTTTCGGTCTCATGTGGCTCCTTCTGTTGCCTTTTTGTAAGCATTGTAATTTCTGTAAATTGATTTAATTGGCCCAATTAAAAATGCGTTGTAAGCAAGTAGCAATAAGAAATAATAAACATGAGCGAAAGCAATGGTCAAAACGTTTTATGCCATTGACAACCAGTCGGACGTTTGGTTTGGCAAACGCCATTCGGTGGCCCGAGGATGTGGCACAGATGTTCCCTGTCCTCTCCAGCAATCAACACAAATATGGAGTTGACCAACATGGTCATGTTTCTGGGCGCCTGTGCAGCTGTTTGATTGGTTTTCTTGGCCGACAATCGACAGCTAAACAATTGCTCGTTATGCATCCAATGAATGTGGCTATAACTGTGGAATGTGTTAATCTATGTGTGTGCGTGCATGTGTGTGTGTGTGTGTGTGTGTGTGTGTGTGTGTGTGTGTGTGTGTGTGTGTGTGTGTGTGTGTGTGTGTGGGAAGTGGCTACATCGGCTGCACATTCCATTCACAATGGTCTTCCTACGATTTTAAGAGTGATTACCGCTCTGACTTGCTTTTTAGAAATCAAGCTTAAAAAAACATAACATTTTAAATAAGCAGCGGAAATTGCATTGTTATGGAATAAGTGTTTCTAGATGCAATCATCCAAATTTTAAATAATTTTTTGGATGTAATGACTTAATTTGAAAGCAGCTAGAACATTATATATTCCATTTTCCCTACAAAACGCATATGTAATATAAATATATATTTCCAGATTTCTAATAAATTCTCAATAGATTATATCTAAACCAGCTGTATTTTTTAATTTTAATATTTTGCAATGTTAGCCAAATATGAACCCTTTATCAAATTTCCGTTTAATAATAATAACGAGTATCTCATTTTGTGAATGGAATTTCGCATAGCTGGCAATTTGCAAGTCATTGTTGGAGGCACTCCATTAATCCAATTTGCCATTAGCCATAAGCCGTTTGCTATTGGCGTGCACTTCGCCGATTAAGTCAGCATCTTTGAGCCATGTTGAATGCGGCTTAAAGCCAGGCATGAATTTAAGAGCCTTGATTAGACATTCCAAGCTTTGGCTAAGCTTCTCCATGATTAGACGGCGAGATGCATGTAATTATGGCTAATAATACAGCTGGCGGCATTATTTTGACTAAAACTGACAGTAAAACTGTCTACGCCCCCGAAGCCCGCCACTCACCTGCCCCCAAACGACAGCGACAACAACAACAACAATAATAACAACAGCAATAACAGCAACAGCTACAATTGAGTCGCGTTGAACGCATTAATCTTGGCTTGAATGCGGCACATTTGCTTTTCCATTGGCCGGCCGAGACTATTAGCCGCTAAACGCTGACTCGTGGCTAGTTGTTCGCTGGTTGGTTGGCCAATTGTTGTTGTTGGTTGTTGCCCGTTTTTCCATGGCAATGGTAGCGCGCGGCAAATGAAATGGAAATGAATTGATCGCTGGCGGCATTTATTGAGCACGATTTTTTTTTCATCGATCGATCCACATTTGTTTGTGCATATTTCTTGCCATATTTAATTTATTGTTTACACAATGCGATGGCGTTTTTTTTTTTTGTTGCTGCTGCAATTGTTATTGCAGTTGTTGCTGTTGCTGCCTGCTCAACAGTCTTGAGTTTTTTTAATGCCAGCAAATTCAGTTGTAAAAATTTAATAAAAATGTCAGTCGCAGTCGCAAAAATGTTTAAACTATGAATGTAATTTAACTGCTCAGTTAAAGTTCGAATTTTTTGTTTTAAATGTTTTTCAATAAAAACATCTATGTATTTTTTCTTTGATGCGTTGTTAGAATTTAAGAAGAACTTGTGAAAATAAGTTCTAGTTTGACTCTTGTGCACAGGCCATCATTAATATGAGTGTTTACATTCTGCTTTCTCGTCAGATTAGTATCCAGCTTTACGTCCGCCATGCTCTGCGGCCGCATACCGGGCCTGACGACGGCGCAGCGACAGCTGTGCAGCGATATGCCGGACGCGCTCATCGCCCTGGGCGAGGGTCAGCAGCTGGGGGCGCACGAGTGCCAGCATCAGTTTCGTGGCCATCGCTGGAACTGCTCGGAGGTGTGGCAGCGCAATGTCTTTGCCCATGTCGTACCCATCGGTGAGTGGCAGTCGGAGTCGCAGGAAAAGCAAAAGGGTTTGCGCTATAATCATTTTGGACAGCTTCTAGGGAGGCGGCCTACACCTATGCGATAGCAAGTGCTGGGGCGGCCTATGCGGTGACCGCTGCTTGTGCGCGAGGCAACATCTCCATGTGCGGCTGCGATGTGCGGCACAAGAAGGCGCCGCCAGAGCCCTGGAAATGGGGCGGCTGTTCGGCGGACGTGGAGTTTGGCATGCGATATACGCGCAAGTTCATGGACGCGCGGGAGGTGGAGCGGGATTCGCGCACGCTCATGAATCTGCATAATAATCGCGTGGGGCGTACGGTGCGTATGCGCAATATCAAAGTAGAACAACAAGCAAGTTATTAAATAAAAAATTTTTAAATTTGCAGCTGGTGAAAAAGCTGCTGCGCACGGACTGCAAGTGCCACGGCGTCAGCGGCTCCTGCGTGATGAAAACCTGCTGGAAGAGCTTGCCGTCATTTCGACTGGTCGGCGAGAAGCTAATGCAGAAATATCAAAAAGCCAAAACTGTTCAAGCCGTTCGAGGCAAACGTGGACTGAGATTAGCAATAAGCAGGTGAGTCTAAGCCGAGCTCAACACAATTCGAATACCACTCAGATCTTTGTTGCTGTTGCATTTGTTGGCAGAAGGAAGCAGAGTGTGGTTGCTGCACAGAAACCGACGCTGGTGTGGCCCAAGCGCATGGAGCTGGTCTATCTGGAGGCATCGCCCAATTACTGTGAGCGCAGCATTCAGACAGGCACTCTGGGTACGGCGGGTCGTCCCTGCAATCGCAGCGGCCACGGACCCCAGAGCTGTGACCTGCTCTGCTGTGGGCGTGGCCACAACACGCAGCACATACAGCGCAGTCGGCAGTGCCGCTGCCAATTCCACTGGTGCTGCCAGGTGGAGTGCGAACAGTGCGACGAGAGCTACGAGGAGTTCACTTGTAAATAAGTCGAAATTGACCGAAGCCAGCTGAGGATGCAAATGTTGCTAGTATTACTTCGTTAGCTCTAAACGATTCTAGTATTATGCGAAAAAAATATGTATTACAAACACTCTCGAATAAATAATTTTTAGTCAAATTACTACTATGATAATGATATTTTTTTGACAGGTAAGTGCAAGTTCATAATTAAATTTTGGTCAAAAATTTTCGAATTTCCCCAGTCGTAACTTCGCCAAAACTCAACCGATTTTGATAAGGATGGTATTTTTGTTTATGGTTCGGTATCTAGATGAATTCTACATTTAAGTTTGAAAATAAAATGTTTGGTCCAAATTCATGTCAAAAATTTTCGAATATATACTCTAGAGTTCCCATATAAATATATGTCTTAACTTTCCTCAAACGTAACTTCGCCAAAACTCAACCGATTTTTATGAGGATGGTCGTTTTATTCATGGTACGATATCTAGATGAGTTCTACATTTAAGTTTGAAAATAAAATTTTTGGTACAAGTTCATGTCAAAAATGTTCGAATATATACTCTAGTGTTCCCATATAAGGATATGTGTCAACTTTCCCCAGTCGTAACTTTGCCAAAACTCAACCGATTTGTATGAAAATGGTCTTTTTGTTCATGGTTCGGTATCTAGATGAATTCTACATTTCAGTTTAAAGATCAAATTTTTGGTCCAAATTCATGAAAAAAATTAAAAAAAAAACAGACGGTCATGGCTTAATCGACCCGGCTAGTGATCCTGATCAAGAATATATATACTTTATGGGGTCAGAGATGCTTCCTTCTTCCTGTTACATACATTTGCACAAAGCCATTATACCCTTTTTACCCATTTTCAATAAATAGCTAATTCACCAAGTTAAAATTAATTAAGCTGTAAACTATAAACCAAAATGAAAATGTTGCATACTTTTAGGGCGAACATTTAAATGCAGCATTGCCAGGCCAAAGCAAAGCTAAAGAAATAAACGTAAGGATTTGAATTCGTATTACGTTTGAGCTAAACTAACGTAAAAAAGTAAACGTAACGTCGTACGGCTGTAGTAGTTGTTAAGGAATGTAAGCGCATATTTCATATTTTGTTATTGGAATTTTCATTTAGCCGCACAATACGAAACGCAAAGCCAAATACAATTATGAAAAGCGAGAGAGTTTGTATATGTATGTGTATGTGTATGTGTGTTTGCTTGGGAGAGTGGGAGAGTGGAAGAGAGACCAAAAGGAAAACTGCGCGAGCGCGCTGAAAATTCATTGATTGCAATCAGGAAGCGCCGAGTGCGCTCTTCACTATAGTTGTGCTGGCCTCTTGGAGCCCCAACACGGCACAAAACAAACTCACCACGTTGCGGCGGGGAGTATGGACTACGACTATGATTTTGTCTATGGCTATGGCGACTATAACAGCGACTGGCACGGACGAGCGGCGCTCAGTTCTTTGAGGGTAGTTAGTTGGACAACGGCGTCGCCAAAAACGGGCCCAACAGCTGCCGCACAACAATTTTTTGGGTTAGATTACACACACACACACACACACACGCACATACACAGCAGTCACTCACACACATGCAGTGGGCACGCATACGCATACGCACACTGAGTATATGTATCTGTAAATGTATCTTTTAACTGCTGCTGCTTCAGTAACTAAAACAGCAGCAGCGACACAGCAACAAAAAAAAGCCAACTTAATTGCCTGCCTGCTAAAAAAAAGGCTAAAAAAGTGCTGGCCAACAACTAAATGAAATTGTGTGTTAAATGTGTTAAAAAATACGTAAACTAACGCGAAACTAAAAAGCAGTGCAAAAAAGTTGGTTTCAAGAAAAATAATGTGTATATAAGCTGATATGTGTGTGTGTTGGTGTGTGTGTGCGTGTGTAGCAGCAATTGTGCTTTAGGCCGCGACTGCTCCCTGGATACAGAAAAGTGATTTCCTGCAAAATGTGCTCGCGCCCCATGCTAAAATAAAATTAAACACAAAATATATATCGAAATTTTAGAGAATCAGACAGCGTACGAGTGCTGAAATGAATCAAGTGATTAATCATGAATAACCAATGAATAACTGCCAACCAAAGTAGAAGAAGAAGTCACAAGTGTGGGGCAATTGATATATATTGGCCACACTAACCGCTGCATATCGATTGATGAAAAAATTATTATAAATTGCTTCAACCTACATATAAAGCGTGTGAGATACACACACACAAACACATACGCACACACACACAGAGACACTGACACGCATACATTAAGTTTGAAAAGCTATAAGCTGTATAACAGTAGACACACACACATACAATGCAGCCTGGAGTTAGGGTTAGGCGCGGGTGTGTAACATAATGTTGTATGTAGACTGGGGCCAGGGGGGTTACCCTTATGTCGTTAGCTTCGTTAGTGGTCGCTCGGCTCGTTTCGTTTCGGTTGCGTTACGTGCCGTTGTCGTTACGTTGGACTTACGTCGTACGTAGCTCACACTCCGGCAACTCCATGAAGCGCTGACTTCACGTCGCCTCTCTCCCACTCCCTCTCTCTCTTTCGCGCGCTCTCTCTCCTTCTCTTTCTCCCTCTCTCTCTCACTCTATCTCTCTCACTATTGTGTGTGGGCGCTTCGTGCGTCAAAATGTGTGTCAGTGGCTTCTCGTAGAAGCACTGAAGCAGGCGACAAAAAAAAACGGCAAAAGAGGAAGAACGGAAAAGAGAAGAGAGAGCTAGCGGGCTATCCTACTCCAACTTCGCGTGGAACTGTGTCTACAGCCCTTATAAATCACTCGTTGAGCACGCAGCACTCGAGCAACAACACACACATAAAAAAATTAAATCAAACAAATAATTAAATTTAATTAAATAAAGTAAAGAGCACTTTACTTACTTAACTGTGCCGCAACAAGCTCAACAGTTTAACTAATGTGCGGTATTTGTGTGTGTGTGTTTTTTATATTCTTTCGCCCAACAGCCTTGTACATACATAAAAAAATATGCATTAAACTAACAAGCGGCTATCAAAAAAATTCAATTAGTCAACAAAAAGTAAAACACAAAAAAAATTAAAAAGTTGCAAAAAAATATTTAAAAGTAAAATCGCAAGCCAGCTGAAACGGAAATGCAAATAGCGCCGCCGCCAACAACAAAAACAACAACAACAAGCAGAACTACAACGAGAGGCAGACACACACAGGCACACCCCCACACACCCGCACACGCACACACACACACAAAATGCTAGGCAATGTAGCCGCTGGGCTGTGTGTCTGTGTGTAGGAGCAATCAAAAATATTTGTTGAGCTACAACAACTAGAACTGAAACTGGAGCCTGAAACTGGAGCCTGGAGCTGAAGCTGAAGCCGGTTGCCTGGGTAGCATAATTAAATTTCATACGCAGCGTTCACAGTAAAAGCATTCAAAATTCATCGTCTAAGCAAAGCGGGTGAGCAACAGCAGCTATATACTCTATATATATGCTTATAAATACTATAAGACGAGGCTAATGCAGTTCTGATCAAGGCAATTACACACATGCAACACACACGCACACACACACACACGCACACACAAATATTTATAAATGCATTGTAAGCAATATTGATTTCCTGCGTATGTCTTGAGTAAACGTAATAATAAAACAAAATTCCCCCAGATCGAAAAATAAAACTAAGTATTCAATTAACTATTCATGCTTGTATATCTACTGATTAAATCGGTACGTTTTTTGTATATGTACTCGTATGTATGTATGTATGTGTATTGTGTATTTACTTTACCGCCTTCCTACTTCTTGTTTAACTCATTTCAAGTTGATTGCGACTCATTTTTAGTTTTAGCGCGATTTAAACAAAACGTTGTTTAGTTTTATAAGATCTTTCTCTCTTTCATTTAGAATTAAGTAGTTTACAGACCCTAGCTAACGAATTATTACTTAGACGACCTGTGTACATGGCATATTTTTTATATTTTTGCTAATTGACCTATCTTTTATATATAAAATTTGTTGTAGCTATGAAAGAGATATTTATATGATATATTTTCGAATGAATATTCTTTTTAGCAGTTGAGAGTTTATAATTAGACGCAATTTCACACGAATGGCAATTCCGTACTTTTCATAGATAAAGCAAGACCCGGCAAGGTTGGGGGAAGCTTGCATGATTTGTCATGCGAGTATACACACAGTTAGCCCATTGACAGTGGCTATAATAAGTATTTTTTCATATTGCCTACAGCCACGCCCCCTCTAATACTTGCCTCAACGCTTTGCGTGTTAATGTTGCGGTGTTTGTTTTTATTCTTAGAGGGGGGCTTGGGGTTTGCGGTGCTTGGTTGACTGCTTGGCATTGCTTTGGTTTTAGTTTTAGTTTTAGTTTCGGTTTCATTTTCAGTTTCTTGACGGCATTTACCTTGTCTTAGTCGTGTTCTAATTTTAGATGAGTGGAATAATTTTTATTGATTTCAAATTTTAACCTTATTTTACACGCTCGCCCGCGTAGGTGCCTCAACGTGTGTGTGCGTGTGTGCGTGTGTCTCGCAGCATAGAACGCTAAGCATGGGACAAGACCACAAAAAAAAATAAGAAGAAGAAACGCCGCCAAACGCCCAACAGCTAACAACAAAATGCGGCAAATACTTTACGATGACGCTATTGTTGAATCGTCACATGTGTGTGGGTGTGTGTGTGTGTGATTGTGTGTCATTGTGTGTGTGTGTGTGTGTGTGTGTGTGTATGAGTTTCTTGCTGAGCGCCGCAGCTGCGCAACGGCGTGTGGTGAATAAAGTCCGAGCTGTGAGCACCAGGCAGCAGCTGCGGCCGCCCCACAATTCAACATGTTTATTGAGTGTTGCAGCTAGGGTGGCTAGGGGATGGGGGCACGACAGATAACTCACAGCGCTGATAACGGCAGCGAGTGTCGACAGAGCCGCGAGCGCTAAGCACAGACGACAATTGTACACGATTTCGTCATCAAATGCAGTTACAAATGCGGCCCCAAAGCGCCAAACCGGAAGTGGCAGCAACCGACGCGCCTGAAAGTATGCAGCAAAAAAAACTTAAGTTGCCTGCATAGATAAGCAGATACAGTTACAGTAGGTAATGGTATCTGTGTGCGTGCGTGCTTTGTTTCCGTAGCAAAGTGCTGAGCTTTGCTGCATGCTTCGGGCCTCTAATGGCTATGCGATGTAATCGATTCCTGGCTATATATTACTTATGACCAGGCCACAAGTGCAGCTCCTGACCTCATCTCGATAGACGTCGCCTGTGGCCTGTGGCTGCTGCAATTTTGACCAAAATGTGGCATGTTGTTGTTGCTGTCACGTAAATGGGCACTCAAGTGACACACTCACACACAGACACACACACACACACACACGCTTAGCTGTGCTTGCTCAGGCATGCAAGTAAACATTTGAATGGTCTTCCGGTCTGCTGATTCGTTTAGCTTTTATTTAGCCGCTGTCGTCGTATTCCCCCTCCTTCGTCCTCTTACTCTCCCTCACCCTTTATCCATTTCTTGTTAGCCATTGCTTTATCCATTCATAAAGCGGGGCATTCAGTTGCCTGCTCAGCCCGGCTGCACTTCACTTTTGAGCCCTTCCGTGACTGGCTGGTTAGCAAAACGTGAGACTTATCCTACCTTCACGTGCCACTGCGGCGCAACTATCTTGTGGAACATGCGAGGGTTCTTTGAGTTACTTGGGTGCCTCAAGGTATAATTGTATTAATCCTAAGTGTTTTCAATAATATAAAATACTTAATATTCTAGAATTGTTAATTATTAAACATTGTATAAAGTTTTTCTTTTCATATTGAAAAATTAAATTTATTAATTTTATATGAATAGGAATGCTCTCTTTTATTTTATTTTATTTGAACAAATAACTATTCCAAAAACTTTATATATTTAAATAATTAATTTAAATCTTTATGTTTATTAATTTATAATTTTTATCAATTATTTTTTTATTTACCCAAATAATATCAGGGAGAATTAAATATCCTTAGATAGCATTAACTATATCCATAAACTAACCAACAAATCTGGGATCAATTGATTGAAATCGTAGGAAAATAATGAGCAGAATATATTTCTTGATTGAATATACGTAACCCAAATGCGAACTGATGCCACCCTCGTTTGTTATTCATATGCATCTTTATTTTGGACCTATGTATGCGTGTGTGTGTGTATCTGTGTGTGTGTGTGTATTCAGCTGAGTGCGACTCCTCGTGGCAGCGACTTGGTCGAGTGGCAATTTACATGCGATTTGTTTTGTCTAAATAGAAAGAAATTTGCATAGAGAGCGGGAGCTGCCATAATGCCAAGCTCTTCACATTTTCTGCTCTCAACTCAGCCTCTTCTCCCCGCTGGCTTGTTTACCTATGCGCTTAGTGGCTAAGCAGCAGCAGCAACTGCGTCTGAGATTTAGGTAAAAAGGTTAAGGATATGCTAGTTGGTGTAGTCTAATTTAAATGCAAAACGGTAAATGCTTTAAGATTCTCGTATGTTTGTGTGCCAGTCAGGGCGTATGCGTTATATATGTACGTATGTCTATGGTATATGTAAGATTATGTTTGTGCCCCGTGTGTGTTGTTGTTTATTTTGTACCATGTTTGTTCTCTTTCACTTCTTACACTTGCAGATGCAGCTAATTGAAAGAATTTAACACGAAATAGAACCAATAGAAAAAGCCAATCAAAACGTGCATATCAATATAGAACAGAAACCAAAGTAACCAATCAAACGAAGCATTTAAGAGGATAACAACACCTGCAGCAGCAACGCATACAGCAACAACAACAACAACAACAACAACGGATACAGCCACAAAAACAACAACAGCTGCAGCTCGTGGGTGCATGCCGCGGATCAGCCGCGGATTATGTCACGTGACGATTATAATCCAGTGAATAGCTCTGGTGTGCGCAGTCCGGGTCGCGTGCGTCGGCTACAGGAATTGCCAACGGTCGATCGCTCACCATCACGGGATTACGGCGCACGCGGAAGTCCACTAGGTGAACACAAAAACAAACAAAAAATGCTTAATAAATAACAAAAGCTTATAGTTAACTTTAACAGTTAGTTGCTTTAACTAAAACCGGCTAACGAAATTTAAGCAAGCTCAAATTCAAGCACAAACGTAGCTGAGCACCAAATTAAATCAAATTTACGTATCTACAAGATACAAAAGTAACAAACAACAACAATAATTCTCACTGCTGCTCACGTTTGTGCGAGAGACAACCAGAGAATCTCTTGTATTTTTAGTCTTATAATTTTTTAACATTTACCAATTGGCATATTTGAATACTTCCGAACATTTTACTATTATCAAAATTTTCTTCAAAAAAAATCTTGTGGCATGCATAAAAATACTAATTTATGTATGTGAGCACGGCTATTGGCTAACGGACATTGACAAAGGACTATAACAATTTGAGTTTGATCATTTTCAAAATTAACTTAATTCTTATTTGTAATCTACATGAAATGCTTTTAGTTTGTGCTCTCTCTCTCTATCTATCTATCTTTCTCTATTGTAGTTTAATTAAACTAATGCAAAATTTTATACTAAAATCTATAATTTCTGTCTAACATCACACGCATGCGCATGGTACATTTTACGTTTGGCTTAACTCATCTGCAAAATCTATAACAATTTTCATTTTCTTTAACAACCAACAAACAAACCATACAAACACACACACTGAAACATTAACACGGCCACTTGAAATTGATGCGCTTTAAAATTGCATTAAATCAAACCGCATTTGCATACTGAACTTTGCAAAATTTCAAATCGAATTGTTTATTCAATAAACTCTAGCAGCATCGGCAGCAGCAGCTAACTTGTAAATTGCATTAGGTTGGCCAGGAAAATGGCTAGCAGTTGGCATTAACAGCCTCGAGCCAACAACCAATTTAATTCCTGCTGAAGCGTTACAGAAAATCAAAAGCCTCAAACTGGATTACAATTATGGTTAGCTAGCATTCACTTTTTTCACAACGTTCTCATTTTTTGCTCTCTTCAAGCCAAAGAACTTTTGTAGTGGCCCACGTTGGGCGCCAACTTTCCGACAATAAATTAAATGAACAACCGCTTAACTGTGCACACAAATTAACCATAATTTGAACACAGTCTTTCACTTCACACATACTCAATTAATACAACTCTCCTCAACTAATTAGCCCTGCAACTCATCTGAACAGTTCAAATTGTGTCCATTGTTACCTTGCGAGGTAGTTTACGGTACCAGTAGAGAATTAACGACTTAATAGTACCCGTTTATATAGAGTTGGCAAATTTGCTAGATAAATAAACATCGCGGAAGTACGAATAAAATTGCAAACGGAAGGGTATTGTGGTATAGAAGTTTAACATTTTGGACAAGCATAATTTGTTCTAGATCTTTTTAATATATCAAGCATCGGATACTATAGATTAGCTAGACAAGTTTATAGACGAAATAATTGATAATTTCACTCTTTCGATGCAATAAAAGCCTTGAATTAAGTTTTAAAATGATTTCTGTGAATTTTAGGCAAAATTTAGAACTTTATTAGAAATAAAGATTTCTCGCATTTAATTCTGTATTTATAGCCTAAAAATTATCTTGAAAGCAACTAAAAATTTCAACACCGTGCCGCAAGGACACGGCACAACAAAGAGCCACAAATTAAGTTTCGTGTGGCGTGGGTGGTTTCGTGCAAAGTGTTCTCGTTTTGGCAAAAGTTTAGTTTATGGCACATACTAATCCCCCACCCCCACATCGCCGACCAAGAACCGTTGCACAAATCACACATAGCTAATGCAGCAACCATAGAACAAGGGGAGCTAAGGGGAGCCAGTGGGGGGCTAACAATGCCGCTACTTTATGAGCCATTTTATATGGCAACGGGGTAAGGTGACAAACCAAGGAACACGAAAAAACATTTTACGTTGCTGTTGACTTTTTGCGTTCCCTGCGTTCCTTTCTACTAACCCAAAACCGTTAACCATTATGTTTTATATATAGTAACTGCATATTTCAGTATGAGCGACACGAACTTTAGCTTTAGCGCAAGACGGAAATGATTCCCTAGTTCAAAAAAACTGTTCACTGCACTAGTTTCCACCAACTGAAAAATTAAAAAAAAAAAAAAAACTAAAACTAGTTTCAGCTCTTGATTTTTTTATGATTTTCATTTTTTGTTCACACTCAGAATCACACTCGAAAACAAAATCAAATCAAACCAAACCAACAACTACAAAAACAACAAACCCGTCATCCTCATTTGATCATCATCATGAATTCTATGTGAATTTCAGCAATGGGCAGTCCATACTACCGCGACATGGATGAGCCAACAAGTCCCGCCGGTGCGGGACACCATCGCAGCCGCAGCGCCAGCAGACCACCGATGTCACATGCCATGGACTATCCAAGTAATAACCAAGAATATCTACAACCTGATACTATATGCTGTCCAGTAAAATAATTTACTAATTGAAATTTGATTTGTTAACATTCGCAGGAACCCGCTATCAGTCGCTTGATCGCGGTGGCCTGGTGGATCCACATGAAAGGGAATTTATACCCATACGCGAGCCACGTGATCGCTCCCGGGACAGATCCTTGGAGCGCGGCCTATACCTAGAGGATGAACTCTATGGCCGTTCGGCACGACAAAGTCCCAGTGCGTTAGGAGGTGAGTTTCTACTATTATAGCGATAACAAAAAGTACCAAGAGATATGCTTAAGATTGACATGAGAAGATCCCCCAAATAAATATAGATGATAAGTATAACGATATAAATATAGAATATAGAGTAATAGGTATAGAAATTGACTAGGTAAACTTACCTTAAATAAAGGAATCTGTCCAGATTTTAGAGGTCACATGCGACGACAGCAATGGCCAGCAGTTTTCGGAATATCCGAATTATTTATTTATTTACAAAAATGATCTTAAGATTGACACTTTATAATTAGCAACGAACATTGAAAACCCTGAAAAAAGACAGTGTTGTATTAAAAAACGATACATGAATTAAATAATATTAAAAAAACCATAAAATAATGTATATTCAATAAAGAGATTGACACTACTTGATACACTTTTCCCTAGGCTACAACACAGGCATGCCCACGTCAGATCGTGCCTATCTAGGGGATTTGCAGCATCAGAATACGGATCTGCAGCGTGAGCTGGGAAATTTGAAGCGCGAACTGGAGCTGACGAATCAAAAGCTGGGCAGCTCCATGCACAGCATCAAGACTTTCTGGTCGCCCGAGCTGAAGAAGGAGCGGGCGTTGCGCAAGGAGGAGAGCGCCAAATACAGTCTGATCAATGATCAGCTAAAGCTGCTCAGCACAGAGAACCAGGTGAGCAACAGTTGTGAGCCACAGTAAACACCAACTACAACTGACACCTCTCATAGAAACAAGCGATGCTCGTGCGCCAGCTGGAAGAGGAACTGCGTCTGCGCATGCGTCAACCAAATCTCGAGATGCAGCAGCAAATGGAGGCCATCTACGCGGAGAACGATCATCTGCAGCGCGAGATCAGCATACTGCGCGAGACGATCAAGGATCTCGAGTGCCGCGTGGAGACCCAAAAGCAAACGCTGATCGCGCGCGACGAGAGCATCAAGAAGCTGCTAGAAATGCTGCAGGCCAAGGGCATGGGTAAGTCTCTCTAAATGGCCGGTGGCACATACATATATACAAATATGCATGCGTTCACATGCCACATTTGTTTGCTACCACTCCCATTTGTTGCAGGCAAAGAGGAGGAGCGCCAAATGTTTCAGCAAATGCAGGCGATGGCACAAAAGCAGGTAAGACCTTTGCCCGCTTATCCTTGCGCCGCTTAAAAAAGAAAAAAACCACAAAAAAAATAATAACAGGCGGCCCCTCCCGTCCAAAAACGACTCCGTCTAATTTTCGTTTTGCGGCAAACAATGCTCTAGTGACAATGATTTCGTACACGGGCTCTGTCCCAAAACTCAAAAAACAAAAATACAACAAAAACGTTAAATACAAAAAAAATTAAACATACTTAACAGTTTTTAATTTATAGTTTTCTTGTTTCTTTAATCGACATTTGCAACTGCAAAGTGCTAAACGTATTTTTTCGTTCTTAAATATAGTAAATAAAATATAACATACACTACACACATATACTTATACCAGTAAAATACCAAAAATACTATATATACACACACATATAAACATGCATAAACTCTATTGTAGTGTCTAGCATTCGAAATTTTAAAAAACATTTGCTTCGTTTTGCTTTGAAATAACTGCCAGTTAATACATTTAACTTGAACTTAAATATTAAACTTAAAAACTAGCATTGGAGTTTGTTCGTAGTATTTAATTATCAGTTCTATAAACATACGCCAACACGCACACACCAACACCCACACAAACACACACACATGCACACACACACAAATACACGCCTGACTTGTTTTTGCTAGTTGTTTCTTGTTGTTGTTTAATTAATTTGAAACGTTTTTTTTGTGTTCGCTTTCACCCCAAGCAAAACAAGTAGTAGTGCTCAGTGGAGAATGACTAGCCGGGCGATACCCTGTATAAAGCTGCGACCTGATTTATCATAAATTCAAACCTTTTCCATACAAACATATACAATTTGGATTTCTAGCTCTTACTTTTTCCCAGACTGGTAAAAACCATGGACAGAGAATCTATAGTTTTTGAAAAAAAAAGTATAATGATCGATAAAAATCGATTTGTAAAAATTAAATTTGCTACAGAAGCAGAAATGATACACATTTTATGCTTAAAGCTATATTCAAAATTTAAGTAACCCATATTATTGGCTATTACTTACTTACGTTCTTTAGAAAAGAGTGCAGGATATAAAAAAAAAGTGTCAGCTTATTGCAAATGAGTCAGCCATGAGCGCCTTTTAAAAACACGCTTGCTACCGAAGACACACACACACAACACACACATAAACAATCATTGTTGCACTCACTTATTGTTAGTCATTTCATCAGTTGCATCGTGCCTTTTATGCCTCGCCCCGCAACTCAATGTGGGGCAAGCAATAAAATTCAATTTGTTGCATACATTTCGTACATTTCGCAGACAGTCGCCATTGTTTTTGACACTCTTTCAGTCGCCCCTTACCCCCCGCCCGTTGACCCTGTTTTTTATGACACTTTATTGCTAGCTGTTATGCAACACGCAAAATGCATTCGATTTGCATCATAATTCTTGCTTATTGACACCCTAAAAATAAAAACAAAACAAAAAAAAATAATAATACACATGCTGTGCAGCTGGAAGGTTGCCTCCCAGGATAAAACCATCGACCCCCCGAGGGAAATCTACTGAAAATTTACCACGGAGTTTGACAACACTGACTCATCTGTCCCCAAGGACAGCAAACATAGCAAACCAGCAGCTGTTTACCACATACACACACACACACGCACACATATATAGAGTTATACTCTATAATTACTCGCATGCCAGTCTATAGATAACATGCGAATACATAATATCATGTATTAAGCTGCCAGCTCCCTCCCGGCTTCTATATATAAACGCTAGCCAGTGTCCAGGGCATGTCAACAAAAGCGTTGGACCACACAAAAAGGCCGCACAGCACGCACACAAACACACAGAGACATAAATAACCTTGATGCCATATGATATGCTACTTATTTAAAGCAGCTCCACTCATAGCTTCGGTTGATCCATTGCTGTAGCTGCTTTTTCTCTTCAATGGCTTTTGGCTAGCTTCCCACTTGGCAATTTATTCGCATTTTATTCACGCACCAACTGAATACTTGAAGAGTATTCGACTGTCGCAATTGTATATTTTCGCATACAAAGCAATCGACTTGGCCAAAAAAAAAAAAATCTATTGAAAGTCGGTCACGCCTTTGGGCGGCGTTTGGCGTTTGGCGTTTGCTCGAAATGAATTTGTCACGAGTGACAGGATCGGGACAAACGAGGGCCATATAACCAGGGACAGTTGTAATTAAAAATCCCCAGTTCCAAATGTGACAAGCGGGCAAACAACAATAACAGCCAAAGAGAAACCGAAACATGCAAGCAGATTGCAGTCGCATGAAACCGACTGCATACTGCTCTGTTCACAGTTGAAAAACATAGAGAAAACATAGATATCAGATCCCAATTGCATATACCCCACATACAGCTATGCAACATAAATAGGTTTTTATTAAAAAAAAAAAAACCAAAGAAAATCGTACGAATTTTACTACAGTTTTTCCGGCTTCCCGTTTTGAGTGTAGGCAAGCAATTAAAAAGTTGGTAGCCGCGTTGCGTATACGCCGCGTGCAACGGTGGCTGCAAAAACGAGCAATCAGCGCCGTTTGCTGTGTCGAGGTCAGCACTCACTATTGTTGTTGTTGCCACTGTTGTTGTTTCGATTCCAATTGCATTTCCTATATGCACATGTTCAGTTTTTAGTTACGTTTCTTTTTTTGTAAGTATTAAAAGCCTTTCAAATCCTATGTCAACTGTAATTAATAGTTCTTATCTAACACGCGCACAGCGTGCCGCTCAACTTAGTCATGGCTGTCAGAACTTTAATGAACTGCATTGTTTTACAAGTTATCAAGTGGCGTGGGCGAAATCTTTAATAAACAACAAGGAAGCTAAGAAAACAGAAACCAGAAATAAATGGGATAAACTTTTGTGCTGCTTATCTGAAGAGCTACCTAATTGTCTCAAAGGAACCGTAAAGTAGGCTATGTATATTTGCACTGAAAAAGATCTTTCAAAAATGAGAAATTGGTTAACTTAAACTATATAATTAAGCTAATTCGTAGCACTTTTTGGCTATATTTTAAAACAAACAGACATAATAACTTTATTATGCGTTGGCCAGCTCAACTATTAAGTCATCTTGTTGTACAGACACATGTTTTATGGATAGAACTTAGCTCTAGACTTGTGCTCAAAACTTGTCCCGTTTGTCAGGACTTACATAACTTTTGCGCACGCATATTTTAGCTTTTTGCATGTGTGTGTGTGTGTGTGTGTGTGAATTTTATATTAACAACATTTATGGACATTTAACTGGCGCCACTTGGTCTGTGGCATACATTTGCCCTCTGTGCGACTGAACTACAAAACTAAACTGAACCTTCTCAATTCTGGCCAACAGCTTGATTTGGAGCGTGAAATCAAGAAATACGCTCAGGAGGAGCAGGGGGTGAGGGTAAGATGTCACACCACTTTGTTGTTGTTCTTCTTCTTTTTTTTTTTTTGTTTTTCTTGCTTGCGCCTTAGTCAACATAATCCAACACTAGACAACACAGCTCTTAGGCATCAGCCAAAGCTTGTAGGCCACATGAACCACCTGAACCAACTGTACAACCCACATCACCCCACCACCCCACCACCCCACCACCCAACTACCAACTACCTGGCATAGTTACTCGGCCTAAACTGTCGATGAATGGCAGTCACATTCAAATATTCATGCTGTTTGGCCCTGGCCAAGCAAATTACCAAGCTATGCAAAGCGGCGCCAATGCCTGAATTTTAATTAGCATGCAAAAGCAAACGCAAGAGGGACTGTGCTTGGGGTGCAAGGATAAGTCCATGCATACGCATAAATAATAATGTGTGGGGTGTGTCTGTGTGTGTGTGTGGGCTGTAACTGTGGCTTCTGCTCGTTATTATACATGAAATGTTCACCAGTCTCAACTCTTGATATATTGCGGCAGGACAAGCCGGGGGGTGCTTTGTTTGGCCGAGGGCATAAAATAATTACGCGGCTAGCCGCAAAATTCATTTTGCTGTCAAAAACCACACACCCACCCACACACACACAAATTGTCTTTACTATGCTTACGAATTTATAAAATCGTGTCGCAGGCACCACAGTTTCGTGTTATGTCCTGAGCAAACTTAATTATCATCTGTGCTGATAGAAATACGTTTATTTAGAGTGCTTGCAAATGAAATGAAAACAATTAAGCCGGATACGGAAATGCGCACTCAAACCGTGAACTCTGGCATCGTGCATCAGCAGCAGCTCAAAAACTGGCACAGTGGCACACATAAACAAGAACAAACACACCGATACACTGAGAGATTGTGGGGCACAGGAAAAAGCAGCCATAGCATGTCCTGTACATCCTTTATGCCAGCCAGTCGCCAAGCCTCATCATTGGTCATGCTTCCCACTCGAAATGTCAGCTTCAATTGATTTATCGATTTCCATGCAATTGCATTTCAATTTTATATGAACACAGACAAACATTTCGCTCGCTAGCACTTCTCTCTATCCTTCCTACTTAGCTCCTTTATGCGCCCTCTGTAACCCACAATTGCGTTGCGTTCTCTGCAGTTGTTCTGATGTTGTCCTAGTGATTGCGGTTGTGCTTTGTGTGCCATCGCATATCCTAAAACAAACACACACCTGCACACTAAACCAATAACCTAAACTAGAACGCAAGAGATAAAGTGGGTTGCTGTTTACAACCTTTAATGCAGAAAAGTTAGAATGAAATATCCAATTTCGAATATTAAATCGAGGATACAATTGACATAAATATTATAGGAAATAATTTAATGAAAAGAATAGGAATATAGTACAATAAAAAATAACATATTTTAAGCACCATAAATGCAGTCAACTGAGAAAAAGTTATGAAATTATACTGGATTTATAAGAAACCATCTAAAATATTCTCTGAGTACAGAATGAGCTACCTCATAAATAGTATTTTGCTGCAGTAGAAAATATAAATAGAGTTGCCCACTTCCGATCGTATTGCAGCGAGGGCGATAATAAACCTCATAATCCACATTCAATTTAGTACGTGGTGAAAGGACCAATCACAAAGAAGCCTCACTTGCGGTTTCATTTGCAACGGTAAAAACAGCTGCTGGATGAACGCGCGACGACGACGGCGACAACAGCTGCATTCGTGTCAAACGCACGCGTTGCGCACATCAAATGCAAAGCTGGCAATGCCAACGCAGCAGGCAGCAGCAGATGCTGCAGCAGATGCTGCAGCTGCAGCATCTGCAAGGATAACGAAACGATGCCAGCAAGTAAATCTAAAAGTTTCGCTGCTTAGCTAATTCGTGGCAGAGCACGGGCCAGTCACGAGCTGCTCACGACGTCGACGCCAATCAATAAACGCAAAAGCAAACGCAAAACGAGTTGCAGCTTTTGAGCGTAAAACGTAAAAGCTTTTGCGCCAGAAAACGAGCCAAAGTTGTAAAGCTTCGCAACGTGCAGCCGAGTGCCAAAATGCCGATTGCCGACCGTCCAATGCCGAATGCCAAATGCACCGCCTGTCGCAAACCACATGACGCTTTTTTGAGCTAAACCGAAGTTGAGCCGAGATTGTCCGCTCAAACGAAGCTTTGGCCGACGAAAGGGCAAGCGGGCGTCGTGCGGGCGGCTGCTGCTGCTGCCAAACTGTCTCAATGGTCTCTGGCCTCGTGGGCGCGAAAGCTTCGCTGGCGCAAACAGTTGTATACGCAACGTTTTAGCTAACGAGTCACGAGACACGGACCGAGTGCCCCCAAAAGCGCGACGCGTACGCACCAAAAACTGTGGCAAAAGTCTCAAAAAAGAAGAAAAAAAAAATTAAAGAAAGCAAAAGCACAGACAACTGCCAGTTAATTGAGCAAAATATACATATTTAAATATATATACAGCATATAAGTATTGTAAATAAGTGCTGAAATCTAGAACTCTTAATCAGCTGCAGCTGCATTTGCCAGCAAATTGTGGCCCAAAACGTGGCGCGAACGCGTGTGTGCCAGAAAATCATTGAGCAAAAAGATAAAAAAAAGAAAGAAAGAAAATCCTTCAAAAGGATGTAAAGCATTTCAAATTGTGCCTTTAGCTGTGTATATATATATATCTATCTCTCTTTTGGTGTGTATGTGTGAGTGAGCTGCCGAAAATTAAAAATAATATTTGTATATGCATCAAAAATAAAAATAATAATAGAAATAAAAGAGCAAAAGTGCACTTTCCATTTAAAAGCTAGCCTCTGCAGGAGCGCAGCAGCAGCAGCGAAAGCAGCGCATAAAATCAATAATTTTGTTTAAGCAGCCAAAAAAAGAATCTGCGACAGCACCAGCAGCAGCATTAACTAGCAACAACAACAAACAACGAACGAAAACAACAAAAATCAAAGCAGCAAATTTTTTTCTTAAAGCCAAAGTCGACGTCGCAGTCGCCGTCGCAGTCGCCGCCACCGTTCAGCATCTTGAGCTGTGTTTTTATAATATATACACATATACATACACAAAGCACTAGTGTGCCTGTGCTTGTGTGTGTGTGGGTGTGTGTGTATGTGTGTGCGGCAGGTTACATTAAGCAGACAACGCTAAGAAGCAGGAAACAGCGTCTGGAAGACAAAGGGCAGAAGCAGAGCCAAAGGCGGCTGCGGCAGCGGCAGCGACTGCATTAACAAGGAAGTCGTCGCTGCTAGCGGTTTATTATTATATTACTAAACACACACACACACATACGCACACACGCACATGCAGCGTGGGCTCACACCTGCGCACAACTTAGAGCCAACTCAAATTACATAAATAGCAATAAGGCCTACCCATACCCCCCTGCCCCCCCGGGCATAGCGAAAAGGCCGACCCAGTACAACGAACTGCAGCTGCAGCCCATTTGCATAGCAGCAGCAACAGCAACAAAAGCAACAAAAACAACAACAACGAACAAAACACCAACAATTGCAGCAGCAACATTTTAAAGTTCAGGCATTTAGCAGCGGCACAGAGCAAAGCCACAAACCTATGGACAATGCCTATGTCTACTATAAGGTACTGTAGTTGGCAACAACAACACCAAGAACAACAACAAGAACAACAACAATCAGAACGCAACCAGGCGCTACAATTGTTGCAGTCACTCAGTCAATCACGAGCCATCAAATCCATCAAATCCACTTCAATCAAGTCAACTAAAATCAAAGCAACTGAAAACAAAACGTCACCTGCATTAATAACACTGCCACACGCACACTGTCGTACACATACACACACACACATACAGTTATATCAAGCGTCTCATCAAGTTGGTTTGTCATTTCATCATTATAAAAACTTCAATCCAATGTCATACAACGTTCAAAAGTCTATCAAACAATGGCAACTGCAACTGTCTCAGACAAAAACAAACAAACGTACCGAACACGCGAATACCCTCACCCTCGCCCTCCCCCCTGTCTAGTCCATATACACATGCCCTTTACAAATTGCCCCTCAATCAAAAAACGCGCAGCGACAACTGCACAATAAAATGTATGAGAGGCGTGAAGAGACAGAGAGCGAAGAGGAAAGAGAGAGACAGACGGTTGAACGACCAAATGCAACCCTTTTCCAACTGCAGCGAGAATATTTGACTAAAAGATACCCTTGGAGTGGTTCCAAACTGCACCCCAGCACATATTCCTGTGCCAAAAAAAAGAACCTAAATCCAAAATTACAGCTACAAACTGCACTAAAGCCGGTAACCCTCTCCTTATAAACTTAATACATATATTTTATGAGGCAATTTGTATTCGTAACTTCAATAAATGTTTGCAATCTCCATTTTTGTTTGGTTTACCACACAGCCAACAGAGTGTAAAAAGACAGAAATTCACTCGTATCGATTAGGGCCAAAGGAATTATTTAATTGGAATTATTTAATTGGAAGCCAAGAAATTTGGCTAATCAAGAATATATAAAATGTATACTTAAATGTACATCAAAAAAAAATGTATGTACATACTATTTAGGTTGGCAAATTTCTTTTTCTGCTTCTTACAAACACTTGCCGTACATTTTATAATGGGTTTGGGGTATACATAAAAACACATAAAACCAGCCCCAGGCTGCAGTCTGAATGTTCTGGATTGCTCAAGGGGCAACTCCCAGTTTCGGCTTAAACAATTATTTACAAGTTTTTGCACTGCATGTACAGTCAAGTTAGCGTCTTGGCCAGGCGTCACAGCAAACAGAAGCACGCACCCCCCCTCACATGCAAAAGCATACAAGTTGAGTTTTCTTTCAATTTGTGGCCACAAAGCAAAAAACCATAGCATACTTTTATGCTAATCGAGTCGTATAACGATAAGAGCCAATGTGTTGCGTATGTGTGGGAGTATATGGATGGGTGTATGTGTGTGTGTGTTTCCTTTTAAAGGTCACCATGCGTAATTAGTGAAATTTGGCATCAGGGCTGAACAAAATGAACGAATGAACGTCTAAACGAATGAGCTCAAGTGCAAGCTCAGCAGGCAGCCTATAGACATACAAATACACACACACACACACACACAGAGACAACAGTCTATTCAAAATGAGAAACGTGCAGACATGCCCAGCGCACAGCGCACAATGCAAGTTTGTTCGTGTCCGTGACGTGCGACCATCCGCTCATTAGCAGAAAGCCCCCAAACGCGTGCCGCAATTGTTCTAAATGCGACAGACACAACTGTGTGTATGTGTGTGTTTGGGTGTGTGTAAATGAGCTCGAAATGAGGCTGCAAAACACTAAAATACCTCGTTTGAGAAAAAGGTAGCGCAGTTTGAAATATAATTAAAACAAAATAAATTAAACGAAAAAGAAGTTTTTATTTCACAAGAAATATTTTTAATACCAATTTCTGAAGTATACTTTGAAGACATTTTAAATCATTGACTTCATTTATTCTGTAATTAAAGAGTTCACTTTTTTGAGACCTTGGCAAATACCGAAACTCATTTACAGGCTATACCCAAACAGTAAAAATGGGGTGAATGCCAACGCACCGAATGCTCTGCACTTCATAAAAGTCACTTGAAATACATTTTTATTTAACCAGGCAGGACAGACACAAACACACACATACATATACTCACACAGCTGCATCCGCACGTGCGTGAGATGAGACAATTGCCACAGCAACGAAATGAAAATAGAGGCGAGGTTGGGGCAAATGGGGCACAACTCAAATAAGTCTCAGTCTGTCCTTGCAGCCGCACTCGAAACGTGATGATTTGTCATAATTACAAAGCGCATAACTGCAATTGCCGAGAATGGGCGGGAAGTGAAGCCCAACTTCAAACCCACGCAGCAACATATCACTTGCCAAATGGCATGGGCGTGGCCACGCCCCAGGCACTCTTTGATGTTGTTGATGTGAGGACACCGGATTTTCTGTGTGTGTGTGTGTGTGTGTGTGTGTGTGTGTGTGTGTGTGTGTGTGTGTGTGTGTGTGTGTGGATCCTATTCAAGTCATAAAAACAGCCTCCATGAGCTGTGCTTGCGCCTTGTTCGACTGCGTGTTTTACAATATCTTTTTATGTGTTTATTTTTAATTTTATGATTTGCGCGAAATACGCAGTCAACAAAAATAGCAAACGGAACAAGCGCACACACACAAAAATACACATACATATATATGTATAGATATGTATATGTATGTTTTTACACTCTCCTACATGTGTACTTTTGCACTTAACACACTTATTGTCGTGCACTTTTTCTTCTGTTTGCCACTGCCTTTGGCTTCTGCTACTTGCTTGTTTTCATTTGCTTTTGTATTTGCCTTTTGCATTTTACTGTTTTCTTTTTTTTTTCGCTTTTCATTTTCTTTGTCATTGTGTTTCATTTCATTTGTGTTCAGGCAGCGCCCCCTTGTCTCGCCGCAGAGTGGGCCGCAGTCTGCCCCTCCATCTAACATCCCCCAGTTTTTCTTTGCACAGAGTCGTCGTTATTGTGTTTTCTGTACACACAGGCGCACACACACACAGGGACACACACACACAAACACCCACAGAAAAACGCTCGCAGTTAAGCATAAACACATTGCGACACACATGACGTGTACGTAATAACCTTGTAACCAAAATGTTGTTATTTCGGGCCACATTCCGGGTATGTATGTGGGTGTGTGAGTCGTTTTTTATATCACTCTTTGTGTGTTTGTGTGTGTGTGTGTGTGTGGGCCAAAGCTCTTAGCATTATTTGAAGTGTGCGAGTCACTTTACTTGCTCACCTGCTCTCTCAGTTGCTCCTTATCCCCCTCACTAGCGTTCTCTCTTTCTCTCTCCCTCTTTTGCCCTCGCTCTCATCCTCATACTCTATTTATGTGTGTGGGCTGGCATATTTTCTAAATTTATACTTTAAATTCGCATTCAAAACGTGTCTTTATTATAATATTAATACACATACATATATCCTTACAAGATTATTCCTAAATGTTGGTGTCGTGCGTTTCAAATTAAATGTATTTTATATATTGTTCGTACGTTTTACCTTAAATACTTTACACATTTACCGAAATTTTATGACAAGCGGCAAGCTAAGTTATTTCACACCTTAATTCACTTAAATTTTTCATTGGTATAAGACGAAATTTCAGTCATTTTTCTTTAAATATTTTATGATAAACCAAGTTACAACTTAGTTTCAATTTCAAAATATTTTTTGGGGAAACCCTTCAGATTTCTGAATAAATTTAAAATTCAATAAATTGATGTTCTGAGAATCTCACAATTAATTTCATAGAAGTGGAATCTGAATTTCATTCTAAAAACAGAATTACAAATTAAGCTGGCTTTTTAGGTGAACAAATCCCCATAAATCAGTTGATCGTGAAATGCTTAAAAGATTTATTGCCTTTGCAGTTTTTAGTTCACGCCTAGCCTTAAATAAAAAGCAGACTATCTTTTTTTAACCTTTTTTCTTTTTCTAAAACTTAGTGCTACATTATATACAATTCACAATTCTTTTTTGTTTTTATTTCACACTTTTTGAAACTTTTCAATTTTTAGCCTTGTATGGAACGCTGTTTGAAATTTAAATTTTTTAAATTTTTCTTGCTGTTACATAATCAAAAAGTAATATATATATTCTTAAATACACAAACACAAAGCAATCTAAACAATGACAACCAAAAACTAAACCAAACAAAAACAACAAATATATATAAAAATATAAAAACTAAACTAAATTTTAAATTATTTAAAGCAATTAATAATCTATTAGTGATTTATTTTAGCATACAAGAGTAATTCTTTTGTCATTTTATTGCCAAAAGATGAAGATTTTTTCACGAAACTTATCGATTGTAATGGCTCCAATAATTGGCTTTTTTATATATGCAAAAGAAAAAGAAACCGAAACAAACAAAATAATAATATCGAACACTTTAAAAGTTGAAAGTAAACACTTTTGAAAGCGAGATACTTGTATTTGTTTCCAGAATTGATCATTTTCAATTACATATCATCTATAAACATATTTTGTTGTTGTTCTAAAAGCAAACACAAAACGAAGCAAAACAATAGAATATGCAAATGACCAACAAGGTTAAAAAAAACTAACCGATTTTGAAACCAACAAAAAAATACAAATTTAAACCGTATGCAACTATTTACAATATGCTTTTGTAATATTTTCGCACCTATAAAACAAAAACAAAATTAGAGTACCACAAAAAAAAAACAAAAAGTCAAAAGCTAGAAGGGCTCTAAAACCAAAAAAAGGAAAAAAATATATAGGCAAGGAAACTACTGACAAGTCTCTTTGACGATAAAATGATAAAACAATTATGACGTGTATATATACTTACAAATACGTACCTATCTATCTATCTTTATATATAAATATATATATACATACATATATATGAATATATCTACTCTTTCAATCTCTCTGTCGCTCTATTCATAACTTAATATGTAATCAGCGTATATATATACTTATATTTATATATAACATCTACTCAAGTATGTTGTTTTTATTGCATTACTTTGCTTAACAACAACTACTACTACAACAGCAACAACAAAGACGAACCAACGAAATATTTTTCTATCCCCAACAAATGTTTATCCGCTGTCTAAACTGTGTTAACTACACTTACCTCCCACACCACCTCAAGTCAAGAAATGACTCTCGACTGGCCGCCTGTTGCAGCTACTTTCATAAAAAAATATATTACTTTTTGGTTTTGTAAATAATAAAACAACTATGCGTTTAACAACAGCATTTGCAAAACAAATCGAACTCCAAATTGAAATTTGAAATTTTGAAACTAACGCAGACCAAGCAACCAACAAGTCACACACACACACACTCGTTGCGTTCTAACACACTCACAGACTGCCACACACCCACACATACAAACACAGAAGCCAGCCACAACACACAGCTACAAGTTCCGGCATTCCATTTGAAACTCAGCCGCAATAAACAAACTTGCGCTCAAATTCAATCAAAAATATCTCTCTCTCTCTTTCTCTAACTGTACTCACACTCACTCTGTCTTCCACTATTGCTGTCTCTTTAACTATCTCTGTCTCTCTCTCTCTATCTGTATCTCTGTCTTTGTCACACTCACTGTCTGTCTAAAAACTCTATTCAATTTACTCAACTATATATGACATATATAATATATATACCAATATATATATATATATATATATATATATACATGTATATATTTATATATATATATATCTTTTGTTTGTTTTCACATACCAAAAAAATATATATACAAGACACAAAAATACTTAACAAGAAAAAATATATATATATACCAAAAATATACAGAAACAATTGTTTACAATATACTTTTGCACGTTATTTCTATAATGCATCTGAACTATATATTGTTATAAGTAATTTATGTTTCTTTCCTGCGTACAAGCAAATACCAAAATACATGAATATACCCAAAATACCAAAATACTAATACCAAAAACGAAATCAGAATCCAAGCGCATTTGTATGCCTCGTCACACATGTCGTATACGCAATATTCTCTAACTAACTAACCAAATCAAATCAACAGCGGCCACACACACACATACACATACACACAAACACAAACACACGCCCACTTTAAAACATAACGGGCGTAACACACGTGAGCGTGTGCATGACACACACCTGCACACACACACACATACAGTGACCCAGCCGCTTGGCTCTCTCAAAGTGACACACATTTCATGTTTTGCCCGCCCGCCTGCCCGCCCCACAACCCTCACACACTCTCTCTATACACCCTTGTTGAACTTTTAGGTGCAGCTTGCCAAAAATAAGTATTAACTAACAACAAAAAGAACAAGAGAAATTCATGAAAAAGTCTCGAAAAACTTAAGAGAAGCTTAACTACAATTAAAGAGAGTTCAGAAAAAAACTGCAACTAAAAAATTAATTTTATTACAAAACCTTATTGTAAATTAAGCGCAAAAAAGACGTGTTGAACATTTTGGAATTAAGTAAACAAAAAAAAAAAAAAACTTGTAGAAAAACAACAAAAGTCAGAGAAAACAGAAATTTTACGTACAAATATGGGGCCAAAATAGTCCGTAAGTGTTCGGGCAAAAATCGCTTTGGTTAAATGTTAAAATGTACAAAATGTGCAGAAGAATAACTTGTTGTTAACATAATAATACTAAATATATATATATTATAATAGACTTATATATATAACTATATAAAAAGTGCCTAAATTGTAGCTAACTTATGATTTAGTACAACTTGTGTGTAAGAAAAAGGAAAACGCTATAAAATATAAAGCAAAAAAAAAACTCCACGTAACAAATACAACAATACCAACTACACCAAAAACTAACAAACAACAACAAAAATAATACACAATAAATAATTCAGTATAAGCTATAAAAACCATAACAATAAACAATAAAAAGAAAAAAACTAATTTAAATTTAAACCTTAAAATAAAAACAACAACAACAACACAAAAAGTTACAGTTACAGTTAGAAACAACCACAACAACCAATTTGAAATCGCCCATTTCAGATGTACAATAACTTCACGGGCGCCAGCGGAAGCCCCCCACTGCCAGATATCATTGGACAATATTACGGGCCAGTCGGTGCCGGCGGCTACGGTGCACCACTCAACGGCACTGGCTTGGGCTATGGCAATGCCTATGAGCTGTACGGCCCATCAAGTTCCACGGGCTATCTGTACGATCCGACGGGTGCTGCCGCCGCCGCCGCCGCTGCCGCTGCCGCTGCACAGATCTACGGTCAAACGTCCCCGATACGGCGTAGACGCTACAGCATTGCCGGTCTGCCATCGGCGACCATGTATAACGATGTCTACGGTTATCCGGCGCCACCGTTACACCAGACGAGCTCCTCGAACATTGTGAATCTGTTGAACGAGGCACACAAATCGATATCGCGCTCATCACAGATACTAAATCTGAGCCACCAGGCCAGGCAGCTGGGCCAACCGCAGGCGGTGACGACACCGCTGTCCGGCCGCGTGGTCTCCAGTTATCCGACGCTGCACGGCGGCGACACATCGCCGCCGTATCTAAACGATAACCTGCTGCAAATGTCGACGAGCTTCTCATCCCAGCCGAACATGTACTTCCAGCCGCAGCCGACGCAGCTGACGGCCGCACAAAGCGCCGCTGCGGCGGCTGCACGTCTGCGACCCGCCTACTCCGTATCGAATCTCGTCGCTGGCTATCCAGCCAGCTGCAAGTACGGCACGACGGGCTACGCGAATCCCTATCAGAGCGATCTGGGTGCCACTGGCTACGGTCTAGGCCTCGGCCTGGGACCCAGTCTCGGCTCTGGTCTGGGCTTGGGCCTGGGCCTGCCGGCGGCACAACAGCGCCAGCTCATGTCACATTCACTGCATGCCTCCAATCCCGCCATTTCGCAGTATTATCAGCAGCACTCGATGCCGCCGCCGGCCAGCTCGGCGCTGGCATATAATCTGCATCAGCAGTTCGCCGGCACTCAGCAGCAGTACGGCCAACAGCAGCATCAGCAGCAGCAGCAGCCGCATTCGCATATACAGGCCTCGGTGCAGCAGCAGATGAACCCGCAGTATCAGTACCATGTGCATCAGCACCAGAATCACCTGCAAACCCATCCGCTGGCATCGCTGGCTAATACGAGCGGCCCATTTGGGGGCACGCTGGCTAGCAGCGCACGAGATGTCGCCGTCGGCGCTGGCTACGATCCGCTGCATCATACGCACCATTCGTCGCACCATACGCATCCGCATACGCATTCGCATCATCATCATTTACCGGGCGGTCTGCATGCCTCGACATACCCGCACACGCATCACCACCAGCAGCAGCAGCTACAACAACAACAACAACAAGCACACCATCACCATCATTTGCCATACTCGAAACTAGACTTAGATTACCCGAAACTGCCGCAAGAGCATAAGCGACAAGTAAGTTTTAAATTTGACGTAGACACGCTTTCCCTAGATTCCTAAATACTCGATACTACTCGTAACTAATACAACTCGATACTCGTTACTCGATACTACTCGTACAACAGCCATATTATCAGTTCAACATGCTCATCAAATACGTAATCCGTTTATCGAATCTGAATCTGAATCTAAATCTCAATCTGAATCTGATTCTGAATTCGGCGCGTTCCAAATTCAATCATTTAGCATCCTAACGGATCTATATCTGAACTATACGCAAATGTACTCAAAATTTATTACTCTAAATGATGCATTTTACGCTTTTCCCCTCGATCCCGCAAACCCACATCATAACAAAGTTCTCTAGTCAACAAAAGCCAACGACATTTGCAGTGTGCGGTTCTCGAAGCGAATAGAACACCAAGTATTACACATACAATATGCCATATATATGATATATAATGATATATATGGCTTAACCATTAGATCTAGTATATAAGGAAAGAAGAACTATTGTTTCATGTGCCATTTTAAAGTAGCGAGAACAAAGGATGTAAGGTAAAAACAAACTTAAAAAGCTGTAAAAGTATTTTTTATTTTATTATTTATCAGTTTAGCGTGTTTTTTTTTTTAGAGTTTTTCATAGAGCACTCAGGGCAACTTTTCAGTGAAGAAATTGTTAAAGAACTGTATAGATATGAAAAATTCGTTTGAAATTGGAACCACTTTGCTCTTGACTCTCAAAAGTAAAAGACTGTAAATAACAACAACAACAACAAAAGTGAAACTAAATGATATTTACTGATAAATGTAAACCATTTATACAATATAGTTATACATAAAAAAAGCATAAGAAAACAATGTAATGAAAAAAAAACCAAAATTAATTTACTTTACTTTGGTACACGAGGTACACTGATAAAAAAGAAAAGAAAATAATGCTTAAAGTTATTATTAAATCAAAACCTATAAAGTACTCGTACCCGTACTCATACTTAGTCTTATACTTATATAGAAAAAATTGTTAGTGCAACTCTCTCTGAAGAATAGCAAATACTTAAACTACCTAAATACATGTATAACTAGCGTATGTATAAGCGAACTTTGCTTAGTGCAAAGTGGCCCCTAGCCTCACTCCCCTTTTAGCCAAGCCTTTGCAAGGACCTCTATATCCAACCTACTAACTACCTAACTAGCAAATTACCTAACTAACCTAGACTCCAAAAACCTACTACTAACCTACGAATCTACGTATTTGCATAATAGATTATGTTTCAATTACTTTAATCACAGTAGCCGCCATCTTAATTCGGTTCAATTTAGTTATCGGGTCTCTTCGGACTCTACCAGCAAAAGGTACTCGTATAGCCCAATAAGTACCAGTGTGTGTGATTAGCAATGAAGGTCAATTATATGTAAAGATGAAATTTATATGCAAATCCAGAGACGGGTAGCAAAATAAGAAACGAAACGAAATGAAATGAAACGAAGAAATGAAGTTGAAATTGTTTGAAATATGATATATGGAAATGTCATGGTAAACTGGGTATATAATATATATAAAAATATATTGTATGTACTAACATCTGGCAATGTGTTAAACACAGCATTTGGTTGCAATTTTAAAAAAGAATATGAATCGAAAAGCAAATAAAACAGAGAAACGAAGAAGCATTCAAAATGTGTCTATGCAAATATTATATACAAAAATGTATTATGTATTGTAACATATACTAAAAGTTCTTATATTCGAAACTTACTATTTAGTATTCCAACTGAACGTTTATATATACTTATACATCTATATACTATATAACTTATATATTTAATTACCAATACATACATACATGTATCTAGGTGCTTTTTATTACAACTTGATTTGTCTTCAACATAAAAAACAAACTCTTTATTGTAGTGTGCAAATTGTTCGGCTTGAAATTGCGTTACAAAAAATTCATATAAAAACTTTTTTCGATTTTTTAGAATACATTTTTCTTAAAGAAAGCAAAATTCGTTTGTTATTGCCTAGTACGTAGTGAAATCAAAACTGGAGTTACTCTAATTTGTCTTATTATAGTATTTATATATATACATAGCATAGCATACCAATTGTAGTTGAACACCCATCGAGACTAGCTCGATATCAGGGGTGTGTGTATTTTTAGGAGGCGGGGTTTCGTATCCAATACGATTGGCTCCCTCGCCATAAGCAATAAAACTTGCGTTGTGTTCAGTAGGAAACTTTAACCAAAACCTAACTTAAATTTCTTGGTATTTTATTTCAATTTTCATTTCGTATAGCCCCAAGTGTAATCGCTATCTAGTCATAAGAATGGATAATAAGCTTAACACTAGCCAATTGAAAGCATTTATGGCAGCAGTTGCTGTCTGTGTAAAGGACATACTTACATTAAAATAAAATACGAAAACATTCGCATATACGTAGTTAACTATGCTACAGATAATAACTATACTTAATTAGATAGTTCATTTAAAAACACTTTTTTTTTGCTGACTATCCTTTAAGTTCGTTGACATTCTTTATGAACAGTGAGTACATCAATAAGAAGGCATTTATTTATTATATTATATGAAAATAAATAATGAGTCATAATCTTGAAATCTTTAAATATATTTATACTTATTATATACGTATACATGCATAAACAATATATTATATTGTACTTATATTATGATATACCTTATTAATTACTACTCCAGCGATAAACTATATATATATACATTTAAGTGTATATATATATATATATATTTATACACTAATTTGTATTTGTAAACTTAATTAAGATTACTTCAGACTTAATTCAAACTAATTATTGAGCTCGAACTCGAATCGAATCGAATTCTGTTAAACTTAAACTAACTCTTAAGCATTATAAATGAAATTTTCGAAAGCAAACAATAAAAATTTAACATGCGACAACCGAATGAATAAGCTATGCCTAACGTCTAGGTGCAGGTTAACAGTATCAACATCAGCTAAAATGACCCGCCCCATCTCTAACCCTTTATAACACTAACACACCCACACACATACACACACACACAAACACATACAGCAACACCTTTACACACAGTTGCCCCTCAGCTCTGCATTGGGGCAATGACTTTTGCAGCCATTTTTCTACATTCTCTCACATTTGCTCGCCACGCCCCCCTCTCTCGCTCATATATATACGTCATGTAAACCACAACCAACACATTGTACACAATTGCGCCGCAATATGCACCAAGAGAAACTTTTACACAAAAAAAAAATACTGAAAAAATACTATGAAAACTACTAAAAAAAAACGTAAAAAATGAATTAAAAAGAAAATCCCATTTGTAGGCAAGGCAACTGCCGTTGCTTTGCAGTTGTGATGCAATTTTAAAATCTGGTATGTCTTGTATCTTATCCTCTCCCCCGCCCGATAATCCATCCACGAACCAACGCGCAGTTGGACGAATTCCGTCTTGAAATACAAAGAAGGGATCAAGAGATTCTGGCGATGGCGGCCAAAATGAAAACGCTCGAGGAGCAGCATCAGGTAATTGGCGCAGTTTTGCGATACGTTTCTGTTCCATTGTCCCATGCACAGTAAAAAATAACTTTCGTTAGGACTATCAGCGGCACATAGCGGTGCTCAAGGAGTCGCTATGTGCCAAAGAGGAGCACTACAATATGCTGCAGACGGACGTCGAGGAGATGCGCGCCCGCCTCGAGGAGAAGAATCGCCTGATCGAGAAGAAGACGCAGGGCACACTGCAAACGGTGCAGGAACGCAATCGCCTAACCAGCGAGCTGACCGAGCTCAAGGACCACATGGACATCAAGGATCGCAAAATAAGCGTGCTGCAGCGCAAGGTTAGATCGAAATGCAGCAGCAGAAAAGAGCAAATCATGCCTAACACAGACACACACTCTAACACACACGTTCACAGATCGAGAACCTCGAGGACTTGCTGAAGGAGAAGGACAACCAGGTGGACATGGCCCGGGCACGTCTCTCCGCCATGCAGGCACACCACAGCAGCTCGGAGGGCGCTCTGACCAGCTTGGAGGAGGCCATCGGCGACAAGGAGAAGCAAATGGCGCAGCTGCGCGAGCAACGCGATCGCGCCGAGCACGAAAAACAGGAGGAGCGCGATTTGCACGAACGCGAGGTGGCCGATTACAAAATGAAGCTGCGCGCCGCCGAAAGCGATGTGGAGAAGCTGCAGACGCGCTTGGAGCGTGCGGTCAATGAGCGAGAACGTCTCGAGATCAAGCTGGAGGCATCGCAAAGCGAACTGGGCAAATCGAAGGCGGAGCTGGAGAAGGCCACCTGTGAGATGGGACGCAGCAGCGCCGACTGGGAGTCCACGAAGCAGCGTATCGCCCGGCTGGAGTTGGAGAACGAGCGGCTCAAACACGATCTGGAGCGTTCGCAGGTACTCGTGCATTATTACCGGTTCGCCGGGTTCGATTAGTGGCTATCAGAAACCATATTCCATATATCATATAAATATATATATACCTATGTACCTATCGTGTTCCTCTGTGTGCAGTGTACATATATGAACGAAAGACAACAACTATTCAATATCTTAATATCGATATCGATAACTTAATCAATATTATTACTATTACTATAAATATGCCTCTATGTGTGCCTATATATTTACATGTACACTTACAACAACAACTAATTTGTATTCGTACTACAACAACAACATCTCGCATCCCAACAACAACAACTACAACTTTATCACTACTACTATATATAAATAATCGATACATTAACCAAAATAGATGCAGCTAGAAGAACAGACCACACTACACAAAGTAAGCCTAATGCCTACCTACCTAACTACCTACCCACTACTTGTAGTGCCTAAGTTGTGACCGTATCTTGTAGTTTGTAGCCACACATTTAAGTTTATTATAACCATTTTGCATTAAGAGCCAGCAGGTTTTTTTTTAATTTTCAGTTTAATGAAGAAACACATGCAAAGGGCAAACCCTAAAAGTTTTTTTTTTTCACATAATATTATATGAAAGTGGGCCTTAAAATCAAATCTAATCAAAGTATTCAACAAACACTTTATCTATTTGCATTTCACATTGAATCACTAATAATTTGGAATTAATTATAGTTTGTTAATGACTTGTTTGTAATATAACTAACTTTTTTATTTAGCTTAGCCTTATTAATTTGAAATACAAAGCGAGTGCCACATTAAGAACCCACCCACAAATTACTCATCAATAATTTCAATTTAATGATAGCTTGTTTTTGTTAAGCTAGTTCGATAACTAAAACTTTTAAGGTCCGCCCATTTGCATAAAACATTAACTAGCCTCAGTTAGCAATAACATGCGCTCCCAGCTAGCACTCTGCACCTGTTTAGCCTGGTCAGCATACAGCACAACAAACTCCTCGCACACACTCTCACAGACCCACCCACCCAAACACACACACACTCATTAGTTAGTAGCAAGGTTTTGATTTAATCTCGTACACTTACACGATTACAAATTGATGTGCATAATTCAAGCGGCTACAATTATCATCGCCTTTTAATTAAGTATGCCTCATGCAATGTCTATTTGAATGGTTTAATTGTTGCTGAACATGCATATCGTATCGTACTTTACAGAATGTACAAAAGTTAATGTTCGAAACGGGCAAAATATCGGTAAGTTGGCTAAAAGCCAGCCAAACAAGGTTACAATGTAGATTAAAAACAAAAAACAAACAATTTAATCGATAGCTCACAGTTAGTCAAACATTAATCGAATCGAATGTCAAAGCAAGTGCTCGAAATAAAGTATACGCCTTGTAGTCACTAATAAAACAAACGCTTCGTTAGGTTAGAGTTCAGGCTCATCATGTTAATGTTTACGTTATTTTACAACACGTTGATATGCACAGCACACAAGTGCAGTGTTGAGTAATGAAATATATATACATTAAGTTATATGAAAAAGTAGCTTGCTAAGGCCTTGAATTATTTAAACTCAATTTGATGATTTAAGCTCGGCTGCAAAACGAGTTCAGCTTACAAAATTTTATACACACACACAAACACACATAATTCTAAGCAGATACTTTGGTGTACACAAGACAAATGTTTAAAGCGTTAAATGCACCCTTTTTAACCGATCCCCCCACAATATGCAAGCTTCCTAAAAAATCCCAAATCAAATCTCATGTTCATTAATTTAAACACACTATATTGAATTTGTATGTCTTACAAATTTAATACATATATATATATAAATATACTCTCTATACATTATGTATACGCCTTGTATGCCATTTTTATTGCTTTCCTGCTGGACTATATTTGCGAATGTTTAACTTTATGTTCATGCTAAGCTTAACTGTTCGTATCTCTGTAGTTGCACCGTGTTCACTATATAGAAATATCTGCCCTGACTAAATACTAATTGTATTGTTTCGCGTTTCACACACAAAATAAAGACCACGTTTGGACGCACCACGATGACCACATCCCAGGAGCTGGATCGAGCGCAGGAAAGAGCTGACAAGGCTGCCGCCGAGCTGCGACGTACGCAGGCCGAGCTGAGAGTGACACAGGTAGAGTTATCAATCATTAATCCCATGTACGCTACATACTATATTCTATATATATACAACATATATATAAAAATATATATATCTAAACATATTCGTAACTTTACATATGTATCTATGCATACGAGTATCTGTGTGCTCTATTAGCTAGTTGTCTACGTGTGAACTATATTTCATATACTTTTCCCGCGAAAGAGCAAGCCAAATTTCATGTCTTTGTGTGCGTGTGCAAAATAACAAAAAGAACTACTTGCTTCTTCTACTACTACATCTAATATGCATTGGCTTCGAATCATGAATGCTCTATTGCTCTATTCAAACTATATACTCTGTACTTTCACTGCAACAAAGAAAGAATTTCTAAACTCTGTCTTAAAGCCACACATGCAGCTGCCTCATTGGTAACAGCACACAAGAGCAACAACCACACATACAAACACACACGCACACCCACACAACCACACATTTGCACCTGCAAATCAAATACAATTTGAGTGTATACTAAAATACAACGAGTATATTCAAAATTCAATTCATATAACTATTTTAAATATTTCGTTAAGAAATGATTTTTCTTAGAATCTATTTACAAAATAGTTTAGAAAATATAAATTCAACCTTGCCAAACTTGATTGAAATTCAAAAAATACGGTTTGATTATTATGAATATTAACTTTTCATTCCAAATTCGTGAAATAGCTAAAAACAACTCTTTATCGCCTGTTGTTAAATTGTTTAATAGTTAAAAATCGCTAAAAGTTTTTAATGCTTTTCAATCTTAAATCTTAGCTTTAACGTAAAAGTAAACTTGAAAAGAGTTTAAATTACATATTTATAAATATTTTGTGTTTCTTTGACGCTGTTGAACAATGTATACTAAAACCCAAACTCTATCTAAATCGTTGTGCTTACATTCATTTTCTATAGGGCGAAACTGAAAAACGTTTTGTGAGTAAATGCTTATAAACAAACAAAAAAAATACAACAAAAAGATACTCGTACAAGTTTTTAGTAACAAATATACAGCAACTAAAACATTTGATACCAAAAAAACCAACATTTAAACACCCAGAAATGACAAAAAATCAAGAAAAAAATAATTAGCTGCCACCTTTATAAATGTCATGTGTTTTACTTACTGTACAATAATAACACTATTCGTAACTTGCATTGCCTAACATACTAAATAACCTACATACATACTTAACATATTTAACACATGCTATATTTAAACATTTCTTCATTGACCTTGTATAAACTGCTTTGAGTTCATGTCAAGCCATCTCTCCTCGATTGAATTCTAAACATTTGTGTGTTGAGTGCGAGTCCTGCATGAGTTGTGTGTACTGTCGAGATCCCATTTGAACCGAATGATCATCCGAAAAAAACACATAACCTCACATTTCATATGCTTTAACCAGATTAGTCAGAAAAACTTACAGGTTAAATTTGAAAAATATATTTAAAAAAAAGATTTAGTGATACTCTAACTATGCAGCATTATTTTTAAAAGAAAAACAAATTCAAGCCAAAATTGTAAAAAATTAATTACTTATTTTCAGACATAGACAGCTAGATAATAATAATGTTATAAGCCTATTTAAATTGTATGTACTTTATACATATATATTATGTACATATATAATAAAAGAGTGTACTCTAAGCGAAAGAGCTCTTCTTAGCACTTTGTAAGCCTTTTATGAGGCAATTCACATTTAAAAGCCTCCTACATAAAAGACAATCTGAAGTACAAAACGTAAGCAAGTACGTTAGGTATTAGCCAAGAACTTTAGCGTAGGAGAGTGTTGCCTTTCACATGTATTCACACACACACACATGCACGCACAAACAAACTCTGACAAGACGCGTGCCATTTTGCAACGTGACTTTGGCAAACGTTTCTAGGGAGAAGTTGCAAAACTTGCACTTAATTTACCTAAGTTGTTAATTTCTTGTACACAGACACACACGCATCTGTACATTTTTCCCACACACACACACACACATACACTTTGCCTAAAAGTCTTAACCTTACTTTTGCCTTAATGCTCATAGCTTATCCTCTTCACACACACACACATACACACACACACATTCTTTGTCTCGTTCATTTTGTTTTGCACCCGAGCGCCACCTATCGCTGTCAGTTTGCTAAAGACAGCCTCATTGCCTGCTCTCTCGCTCTCTCTCTCTCTCTCTCTCTGTTTCTGTCTTTCTCTTTGTGCCCATTTGTCATGTGTCATTGTCAATTCGCTTTGTGCTCAGCCTCGCAGCATATAAAATCGCTCGCTCTAGAAGTTGTTATCGTAATCGTAATCGTTATCGTAATTATTATAAGTACTCGTACTCGTTGTTTACCTTTGTTTTGTGTCTGACCATCAGTCAGTAAGTCAGTCAGTCAGTCAGCCAGTCAGTCATTCATTTAAGAACCATCCTCTCGTGGTGCCTGTAAATAATATCCGTATCCACATCCAATTTACCCCCCTCCGATACATTAACTCGATAACGATAACCCAACCCAACGATAACCGTGCAGTCGGACGCGGAGCGTGCACGCGAAGAGGCCGCCGCCTTGCAGGAGAAGCTGGAGAAGAGCCAGGGCGAAGTATACCGGCTGAAGGCGAAACTGGAGAATGCCCAGGGCGAGCAGGAGAGTCTGCGCCAGGAGCTGGAGAAGGCGCAGAGCGGCGTCTCGCGTATACACGCCGATCGCGATCGGGTAGGCAAACTGTTTAGCTAGTTGTACAACCCAAGCATCCCCAATTGACACCTCCCTCCCAAAAACTCCTCCAATCTGTGCACAGGCGTTCGCCGAGGTGGAAAAGATTAAGGAGGAAATGGAGCGGACACAGGCAACGCTGGGCAAGGCGCAGCTGCAGCACGAGAAGCTGCAGAACACGCTGGACAAGGCGCAGAACGAGGTCGATCATCTGCAGGACAAACTAGACAAGGCCGGCACCGAGAACCGACGCCTGGTGCTCGAGAAGGAGAAACTCACCTACGACTATGACAATCTCCAATCGCAGCTGGACAAGGCGCTCGGACAGGCGGCGCGCATGCAGAAGGAGCGCGAAACTCTCACACTGGACACGGATCGCATACGCGAAAAGCTTGAGAAGACGCAGGTATGCGATGCCCGTTGCCAAACCGCACTTTCACGGTGCCCACAACAATCACACACGCACACACCTGCACACATAACCACACACACACACACACACAAACGCCGAGCCATGCAATACGCGTAGACATTGTGAAACCTGTCGTTGTTTGTATAAGTAATGTGTGTTGTGACTATCCCTAGCCCTAATACTAAACTAACATAATTTCCCCTATTCCCCACCTAACTGTACATAATAAGCCCTAAAATTAAGGGCATTTACAGGAAATGATTCATCTTCATCAACATTTGTTTTAGTTTCTTATTTATCATACAAGAAAATGTAATCTGAAATAGGCCTTATATTACTTTAAAAAGATTTCACGTTTATCCTGCCAGTTTCGATACAACAAATTAAATTTCGAGTAACATTTTTCAAGATATTTCAACTAAATTATTATTTATTCTGTGCAATCTGCAAACTGCGATTTTAGTTAATTTTAATATTTTACTATTGATTTGTATACATTTTTATGCGAATTTATATTTTGATATCAGCCTTTGCAGCAAAAATATGCCCACTTACTATAACTATCCAAAACTCTTATAATCTTAAATAAATATAATTTTCAATTTATTCAATCTCATATTTCAAACGTACGATCATACAATATACCAAATACCATTTGCTGTGTATCATACAATATACATATATATATATAAATGCATAACCTATATGTACTCTGCCTACGCATATACGTATCTATCTTTCAACTATCTGCTATGTGTATGTCCAACAACACAATCAATACACCCACGAATACACTCACTAAAACAGATGCAGCTAGCGCGCATACAAAAGGAGAGGGATCAGTTCTCCGATGAACTGGAAACGCTCAAGGAGCGCTCGGAATCCTCACAGACGCTGCTCATGAAGGCCGCACGCGATCGGGAGGCGATGCAAACCGATCTGGAAGTGCTCAAGGAGCGCTATGAGAAATCGCATGCCATACAGCAGAAACTGCAGGTAATTTCAAGACCCAGACCCAGATACACTCATCAGAGAGGTACATAACAATTGGCTTTATCAAAAATACACACTTATATATATATATACATATACATATACAAATTTGGATGACTTGTGTATAATGCATAACACTAATCGTAACTAATCAAAAAACGCATGAGAACTGAAAGCTACCAGTGAAATTGGCTGTTTGTAAATTTGTAGCTTCCTTGAACACTGCTTGGCCCAGCTAAACCCCCGATCCTGTCCAGACTACGAGTCCTGGCTAACCTTAAACATCTTCTACTCTTGCAGATGGAGCGCGACGATGCTGTCACCGAGGTGGAAATACTCAAGGAGAAGCTCGACAAGGCTCTCTACGCCAGCCAGAAGCTCATCGATGAGAAGGACACCTCGAACAAGGAGTTCGAGAAGATGCTGGAGAAGTACGATCGGGCTCAGAACGAGATCTATCGCCTGCAGTCGCGCTGCGATACCGCCGAGGCAGATCGTGCCCGGCTCGAGGTTGAGGCGGAGCGTTCGGGCTTGGCCGCCTCGAAGGCGCGCGAGGATCTGCGCAAGCTGCAGGACGAGAGTACACGCCTGCAGGAGGCCTGCGATCGTGCCGCACTGCAGCTCAGCCGCGCCAAGGAGTGCGAGGATAATGCGCGCAGCGAACTGGAGCACAACAGAGATCGCTTCGACAAGATGCAAACGGACATACGACGCGCCCAGGGCGAGAAGGAGCACTTCCAGTCGGAGCTGGAGCGTGTCACCTACGAGCTGGAGCGCGCCCATGCGGCACAGACCAAGGCGGCCGCCAGCGTGGAGGCCGCCAAGGAGGAGGCAGCCCACTACGCCGTCGAGCTGGAGAAGCTGCGCGAGCGCTACGAGAAGAACCAGGTGGAGCTGCGCAAGCTGCAGGACACGGACACATTCGGGCGCGAGACGCGCCGCCTCAAGGAGGAGAATGAGCGACTGCGCGAGAAGCTGGACAAGACGCTGATGGAGCTGGAGACGATACGCGGCAAGTCGCAGTACGAGTCGGAATCGTTCGAGAAGTACAAGGACAAGTACGAGAAGATCGAGACGGAGATACAGAACATGGAGTCGAAGCTGCACGAGACCAGCCTGCAGCTGGAGCTGTCCAAGGGCGAGGTGGCCAAACTGCTGGCCAATCAGGACAAGCAGCGCAGCGAGCTGGAGCGTGCGCACATCGAGCGCGAGAAGGCGCGAGACAAGCACGAGAAACTGCTGAAGGAGGTCGATCGTTTGCGCCTGCAACAGTCCTCGGTGAGCCCCGGCGAGCCGGTGCGCTCGTCCGCCTCGATCTCGGCGGGCGAGCGACAGGAGATCGATCGGCTGCGAGACCGCCTCGAGAAGGCGCTGCAGTCGCGCGATGCTACCGAACTGGAGGCCGGTCGCTTGGCCAAGGAACTGGAGAAGGCACAAATGCATTTGGCCAAACAGCAGGAGAACACCGAGTCCACGCGCATCGAGTTCGAGCGCATGGGCGCCGAGCTGGGTCGCCTGCACGACCGGCTCGAGAAGTCCGAATCGGAGAAGGAAGCGCTGCGGCAGTCAAGTCGCAGCGGCGCCGCTGGCGGCGCCCATCCCCAGCTGGAGAAGCACGTCCAGAAGCTGGAGAACGATGTCAAGCAGCTGGCCATGGAGCGCGAACAGCTCGTATTGCAGCTGGAAAAGAGTCAGGAGATACTGATGAACTTCCAGAAGGAGCTGCAAAACGCCGAACAGGAATTGCAAAAGACGCGCGAGGAGAACCGAAAACTGCGCAACGGCCAGCCGGTTGCACCCGCCGCGCCGGCCGAGATTCAGGCCATGCAGAAGGAGATCCAGGCGCTGCAGCAGAAGCTGCAGGAATCGGAACGCGCTCTGGCGGCGGCAGGACCACAGCAACAGCAACAGCAGGCGGCGGCCGCAGCGACAGCGGGCGCCAGTCGCGAGGAGATCGAACAGTGGCGCAAGGTCATCGAGCAGGAGAAGAGTCGCGCCGACATGGCCGACAAGGCGGCCCAGGAGATGCACAAGCGCATACAGGTGAGAAGTCGCGAGAGGCAAAGCGAAAAAACCCAAATCCAAGAAAACACTTTATATTTTCCATTTAACAGCTGATGGACCAACACATCAAGGATCAGCATGCCCAGATGCAAAAGATGCAGCAGCAGATGTCGCAGCAGGCGCAGACAGCGGCGCAGCAGCAGCAAACAGCCGCTGCCAGCGGCGGCGTCGACGCCAAGGAGCTTGAGAAGGTCAAGGGTGAGCTGCAGGCGGCCTGCACGGAACGCGATCGATTCCAGCAGCAGCTGGAGCTTTTGGTGCAGGAGCTGGAGAAGAGTCAGGTGAGCACTAAGCGAAACTTCCCCCCCCCCCCCCCCCCCCCCCCCCCCCCCCCCCCCCCCCCCCCCCCCCCGCCCCCCCCCCCCCACAGGTGCAGCAGCTGCAGCAGCAGATCCAAACGCTGCAGCAGCAAATGCAGCAGCTGCAGCAGGCGGGCAGCGCGGGCGCTGCGGCAACCGACGTGCAGCGCCAGCAGCTGGAGCAGCAGCAGAAACAGCTGGAGGAGGTGCGCAAGCAGATCGACAACCAGGCGAAGGCCACCGAGGGCGAGCGCAAGATCATCGACGAGCAGCGCAAACAGATCGAGGCGAAGCGCAAAGACATCGAGGACAAGGAAAAGAAAATGGCCGAGTTCGATGTGCAGCTGCGCAAGCGCAAAGAGCAAATGGATCAGCTGGAAAAGTCGCTGCAAACGCAGGGCGGCGGCGCAGCGGCTGCCGGCGAGCTGAACAAAAAGCTCATGGACACGCAGCGCCAGCTCGAAGCGTAAGTTGATGTAGAGATTAATGCAAACATACACTTACCGAACAATTTAACGAAAACAGTTCACTTTTACAAGTTAAATTTAACACTAAAACACAACTTTTATTGCCAATTTTTCTCGAAAATGGCGCAAGCTGCGCCATATTGTAACAATGTGACCGCACTGTACTACTGATAAAATACTAATTTCAAGACATTACATATCGAGCATCGATAACTAAGCTTAACATAACATAACATGCAGCTCACTCGTATACTCATACTCTTATACTTGCAGATGCGTCAAGGAACTGCAACACACAAAAGAGGAGCACAAGAAGGCGGCAACCGAAACGGAGCGCCTGCTGCAATTGGTACAAATGTCACAGGAGGAGCAGAACGCCAAAGAGAAGACCATTATGGATTTGCAACAGTGAGTATAAGCCGCTTAAGCCAATTAACCGAATCAAACAGCTCATCCATCTTATATTCGCAGAGCCTTAAAGATAGCTCAAGCCAAAGTCAAACAAGCACAAACACAACAACAGCAGCAACAGGACGTAAGTGCCGACTGTTAACTAACATTCTCTGTTCAAATGTTAAGCTTGTTGTTGAATTTTTTCAGGCTGGCCCCGCTGGCTTCTTGAAGAGCTTTTTCTAAGCAACAACAACAACGGCAGCAACAACAACAACAAGAGAATGCCACTGAATATGTGTACAACAAGTACACAACAAATAACAGCACTGTCTACTATTTTGTATACTACCGATTACCGATAACCGATACCGACTATGCAGTATTTCTTCTACTACTATGTACCACACACACACACTAACACACAGACACACACACACATTTGTAAATGACATATGTAAATGCAAGCAAATTATTTAATATTTATTGTATTGTAATTAGGTTGCCGCTATACTCAAATTATGGATGCATTTATGTAAATGTCAGTCAGATCGTAACGTGTAATTTGTAACTCTCTCTCAAACTCGAACTTAAACTTAAACTTAACTTAATGCATAACTTTAAACGCTATCTCTTTCACTATCTCGATTTCTTCCTCACACACACACACACACAACTGTTACTGTTGATCTTTGTCCGATCTTTCGTCAATTTTCGACCTTTGCGCTGAAAAGTAGACTTCACATTTTTTTCAGCACCAGCATCGACTTCTACTTGAATTGAGTTTGAGCCTCGTGAGATATCATTTAATTGATAAATTTTATACAAATTGTAAATTGACATTTTCACAGTTATCTCAGCTCAATTTGAGATAGTTTCTCTCGGCACATTTGATAAGCTAACCCATCCTTAGTTTTGCATACGGCGCGAATGTGATTCACAAAACAAAAATTACAAAAGAAAAAAACTAAGGCAAATTAAAACAAATTAATTAATAATAATTATTATTATGAAATATACATAAATACTACGTATAAATTGTTAGGCAACGTATCGTATAATTATATAAAAGTACATATATACATACATATATATAAACATAAACATAACGATATGCTAGCCTCTGTTATAGTTAGTCAAAACTGAACAAATACAAAATCACAAATACAAATGACATCAAAACTAAAAATACATCACACTGTACATAAAGCATAGTACGATATGAATACGAAAGAATACAAAATAAAGAGTAGAGCAATAACAAAATAATATAGCCCATGATACGATATGACGATATATATATATAAAGCAGATATATACTATATATGTATATTGAGTAAATAATATTGCGTAGCCTTTAGCCGTGTACCAAAGAATACAATGCAAGAAACTATACCAGAAATATGCCTATAATTCAAACTCAACTAAATAAGCAAAAACAAAATAATTGGAAAATCGAAACTCTATTTTAATTAGTTAAATATACATGGCATCTAAAATACTTAACCCCAACAAAAGCATCTAGATCAATTTATACTGGACAGAACGACACACACACACACGCACTCACTTTACTCTCTTGCTGTGAATGAGCTTTGAGGTAACTCAATGGATAGAACACACGAAAGTAGAATGCCCCTAATGTCAAACTGTCAAACATTGCTTTTATTTAGGAGACATTAGATAAATGCAAATGGTGTTATTGTTATCGTACATATACATACATAATAGCATACATATATATATATAGTGTATACATATATTTACATATATAAATAACATATACATAACATATATATCGTCTAGCGAATTAAATTAATTAGCTTTGTTTAAACAACAATTTCCAATTGTTTCACAAGTTACGTTTATCGAAAAACAAACAAAAATAATAATTAACACTGCCAATGTTTCCAAATGTTGCAAATTGCAAATTAAATGTTAATTTTGATTTTGCGAAGAAAAACCAATAAAAATTATAATTAATTTAATTATGTTTCCATTGCTCCGAATTATTGAATTAATAAAAACAGATATTAGCGGTACTCCCACCATGCTTTAAATTAAGATTTCATAGTTGGAAAAGTATTCAATTTAATTGTTATGCAAGGGGTATTAGTTTAAGCCATTGTGGAATACCCCTGATATTCGTTACCAAGCCGACACGACATTCAGAATGAACAAACAATCATATCATACAACCGAATATCACAGCGAACCTGTAACCTGCAAAACATGACTACTATTTTTTATACATTCCATTCGTACAGTCCTGACAAATTTTCAACAGTTATCGATAACACACTTGATCGATAAATTGGTTAACATGATCGATAAATCGATAACATATTCAAATGACCAATTGCATTTATTTGCTATTTATTTACACAACGAGCCAATTTCTTTACTTTTTCAGTTTGCGTTATCTTCGATGTCAATATCGTTACCGTTAGGCGATCGGGCAAACCACACGCATACATACCCTGTTATTCAAGCCTGTCATTTAAGTAAGATAACGAGTACAAGTATTCAAAATATATCAAAATACTCACGTTACGTTAACTACAAAATTACATATATATAAATATATATCGTTAGATGGACAGCGCTATCGAATCAATGTATTCGATAGGCTTTCGCTGTGTGTACATAACTAAGGGCCCCCAAAAAGTTCCTAAACTAGGAACGACGGGTAAAACGCAGAAACACGAGTTGCAAGTCAAGTAATTAATATATTAAGCATTGCCACAGGTTGGCAGCACCCCTTCCCCAAAACCCCCTTGCCCCCAAAAAAGATGTGTACATACAAATATAAAGTACATAGTTTCTAAGGCGGTTCCAAGGTCATTTCGGTTAAGCATAACACAAAATGTATTATACATGACACACTAATTACTCTATATATAACATATATATATTATACAGATACTTATTCTATATTTATCAGCCATAGAAATATTCATAAGTACACAGAGAACAGATTAATCAAGCAATTAAGGACAAATTAACAAATTGTTGGGACACATCACAATATACACAACGTTGACAATATTTGACAGACAGACACACACACACACACACCAACACACACACACACACATAGACACAACAACTACACACAAAATTAAATCTAAACATTTAACAATAAGATCTGTTGGAAGCCAACATATCCCGGGTTAGCAAATTATATAGCCTAGCACCAAAAATTATATAGAACATGTAAATGAAAGACAAGAAATGGCATCTATTCTCTATATATACATATATATATATAACTATCTCTTTCTCATTTGATTTCATTCACTCTCGAGTTATAGTTATGCAAAAAACAAAAACAAAAACAAAAACAAAACGAACAAAAATTTAACACTTGCCTTTAAATTATGAACAACTTATTATTAGCCTAGATAGTTTGAACTACAACAAAAAAAGAAGAAGAAAAAAACTAACAAGAACTAACCGTACATTGTCTATATTATATATAATATATATGTAAACTTAACTTTACCAAAAAACAAAACAACATAAAAAATAATACAAATTAAAAATAAAATAAACACTTTAATCATATTATCCCCGCCGTCGTGTACCCAAATTACAAACTAAAACGTAAAATTCGTACAATTAAATAAAAATAATAATAATAATAAATAATAAAAACGAAAGCTTCAAATTTTTCTATACCAAAGAAAAAAACAAAAAAAAACCTAGCAATTCTAATATGTAATTAGCAAATTGTAAACTCAATATTATAGGCACACACACACACACACACACACACACACACACACACATACACAGTAAACAATTGACTAAAGTAGTTTAACAGTAAGTTCCAATATGAATTTAAAATAAGCCTAAACAGAGCTTTTGGTTCGATTTTTTATGTGTTCGGTGTCGAGAGTTTGGGGCAAATATGGTCACCCTACAACAACAACAAATGCAACCTGTTGAACTTTCGTGTACATACAAACATACGATATTCGAATAGCAGACAAACAAACATATATCTAAAGAGTATAGAAAAAAGCGTAAAATTATCTAAACATATATATATATATACATATATATATTTATGAACAAAACTCAAAGCAGACACAGAAATCAAAGTCAAGTACAGTGGGTCGAACATGTGCGATTTGCGATCGAAAATTTAACAGCAACAGCAGCAACAACAAAAACTTGATTAGAGAAAAACATAACATACTAGGAAACAAGTAAATAAACAAAAAACATTGCAGTCGGGTGTAACCGACTGAGGCATACTCGTTCATAATTCATTTGTATTGTTAACTGAAAGCAGTTTTAATTTTAGGAAAAATACCGATTTTTGTAATTTTTGGTGGCGATAATGAACTAAACCCCGATCTTTAAAGCTAACAGAAACTAACCGTTATATTTTCCCACTTTGTGAACGAGTATACAAAAAAAAAACAAAAAACCAAAACAAGAGGCAAATAAAATTCGTGTAAACATTTTTTTAACAAGTTTGGTGATCTACGATATTGATTATTGATAAATAATAAATAAATAAATACTTATAAATACATAAAGAAAAAAATATATATATTATATACATAGTTAAGCCATTATATATATACACATACATATACATACATATATATATAAATATATATATATATATACAAATATATATATATATATATATATATTATACATATATGAACTAAATAAGTTTACAAGGTATATGCATTAAACAAACAACAACAAGAGCAACAAGAACGCAACCGCAGCAACTAAAAACAAAACAAAACAAAAACAAGATATGAGTAAAAACACAAAAAAAAAACAAAATAAAATAAATAACAAAATAAATAAATTTATTATATACATAAATAGAAGAATATTAAAATCAAGATGAAATGGTATGAAATGAAACGATTATTTGAAACATGTTCATTATATATAAATGTCATTACAAATGTTCTTCAAAACTGCCTACCAATAAAATATATTTCAAATAATATGCAATTTCTTGTTCATTCAATGGAAACGAGAAAAAACTGTTAGACAGCAAATTTTTAAATTTCCCGCCAACGCTGTAACCGTAGCGACACAGAGCGCAAGCGCAGCCAACTTCATGCTCTACATCACACTGTTAGCGCAGTTTGCGTTTACATAACACTGTTACTCTAATTGGCGTTAACATGAAACTGTTATGCTCCACTGCTTGCACACCATATTACAAGCAGTGCATGTTCAAACCAGCAGCAAGCAGTTGGTATTTTAAATCCAATTGGAAATTTAGTAAATACGTCAAATAAATGTGAACTTGGACATATTAAAATTCTAAATTAAATGGAAACGTTAACATCTTAACTCTTAACCAAAAAAAACATTGGGACTTTTTATACACCACCAATCAAAATCCAATTCGTTGGGGCCTTAAATTGGAAAGAGGTGGCAGTCAACGCAATTGGAATCGCAATGCCAGCTGCCCCATCAAATATTAAAAGTCAACCATCCACCCACAAGCACATATAGCATGATGTAATCATATATATACTTGTATATACATACAATTGGGTCTCACATGCAGCATATACTGTTAGCATCTAGTTGGGGGTACATATATGTACAGTTAGTTATTACTGCCCAGCTACAATTGGATTACCGCCGGGCTCTGCAAAAGCTCCATCAGCAAAAGCTCCTCCGCGCATGTGCTGCGCTCTCTCTCTCACTCTCTCTCGCAGTCGCAGTTGACGTCACCGTCACCGTCGCCGCCACAGTCGACGTCGCTGCTGCCGCCTTTTATCGATTGACCCAATTCTTGGATACATATTTCCACATAGTTGAATTCTTATCGCTGGCTTCCTTTTGCTGTTTGCGCTGCGTGTATGTATATATTTCTCTGCCTCTTCTTCATTATTTCGTTTATTTTTTTGTTGTTGTTTGTTGCTCGCACCCAACGCTGGGCAAATTCCAATGGCTTCGTCCTTTCAACGTCCTTTCCACAGTTTGGAAGCTTTTTCGTTTTTCCGCAATTTAATGGCCAAATTCTCTGGGCAAAAAGCAAAGTCTTGAAGTCCCCGATACATATATACATATGTATATATTTATTTGTGTATATATCCTTGACGTTGGCGCCTTTTGGGTGTGGTGTATTTTCGGGCTGGGGTCTCGAGTTTCTGGCTTCGGGTTTTTGTTATGCATGCTGCATGGCATTATTAACGGTTTTCCACTCTTCTGCCGCTCGTTATAAATACGCTCATTATGTCATCAGGCAAAAGCTGCAGCGGTTAACGAGCCAATAAGAACCCCATCAGATTCCAACTGGCAACAAATTTAATGCTAGTTGGAAAACCTGAAAAATAATAGTGTAAGTGCAATTTTTACTTATTACAATAAAATTTATGTTATATTTCATTTAATATTTTAAAATGCTAAAAAAAAAACTGAACCAACCCGTTCCCAGACGATCCAATTGGTGCTGCAAAGAAGGGTTTTTGTGTTTTCAAGTCTAACTAGATTCTTAAAAAAAAAAATCTACTGATAAATGATTTCAACATCTGGAGTTTTTCAAGGCAAATAATAGTGGCCCATTTATCAAGCACTTAAAGACAATGCAAGTACTTGTGTGTACATATGTATGTGTGTGTGTGTGTACTTATGTTTGGAATGTTTGTTTATTTATTTATTATTTTTATTTATTTTTGTTGAGAGCATAAACAAACGATTATCCGGCCGACACAGAAACATATTTGAGCAGAACAATGAAGAGTTTTCAAAAGGAAAAGCCAACAAAATGAGCAACAGTATAAAGTTTTATAAAATAATGGGCCGAAATAACAAAAAGGGCAGACATAAAGTGAGGTTATGTAGAGTGCATATGTACATATAGATAAATACTTATACATTGATATGCATGTATGTATATGTAGATATATGTATAGCGGTGCACGAGTACTCGTATATGACACGTGTAATTGACCTACTTTCCCTATTCGAAAAAGCGGCGCAGCAAAGTACAAATATATGTACATATATATCTATATAAATATATATGTATGTTTGTGTGTGTGTATATATGTGTGTGTATGTAATTTACCATAGATGCGCGTAGGAAAAAAACACCAATGCGAACTAACACGAACACAGCCAAAGCACAAGAGGTTGGCAGAGTGCGAGAGAGGCGTGCATAGAACATGCATATGTAAGTATGTATGTACATATGTATGTATGTATGTGTGAAGACGAGCATTGATCAATGGTTCTTTGCTATTGACATTTTAATAGCAGCAATTTGTTTTCATTTGTCGATCAAAATTATGCTGTCACACACACACACACACCTACATACATACATACTAGACAAGTATATATGTATGTGCAAACGAAGAGAGTGAAACTTTGTGTGTGTACAAAAAAGCTTTCACAGCTGCAAAGCTCACTCGCTGCCGCGCTGCCCAGCTGTATGTACAAATAACTGTTTGGCTTTGTAGCTTCCAACGACAAGCGACAAATAGTTTTGTAGCCGACGACCTATTTATTGTGGCCAGCTACATAGCGTTGCCATATGCTGAGAGGATACACACACACACATACACAATGCGCGAAGTGGAACTGAAAAAAAGAAGAAGACCGAATAGGCGCATAGAAACACACGCCCCTTTTACTTAAAATGGAATGCATAGCAAAAATGCAAGCAAATATGCACATAAAAGACTACGTTTTAATAAACACAACAAATAATGAAAGAAAGAAAAGAAAAAATGGATGACGGCACTATTTTTTTTTGTAAATATATCGTTGCTTATCAGCAAATACATATGTACCACACGTTTGTAACTGGCAGATAGTTTTGTTTGTTCTGTGGCGTGACATCGATAAAGTCAATTAGCAGAAAACAAGAGCTCAAGTGCAAAAACGCTGGCAACAGCCAAAAGAAGCGAGCAATTAATTAGCTCAAGAGTCAAACACCCACACACACACACACACACACACCCACACACACGTACGCATCTTTGCACCATCAGCACAATTATCACAGCCCGAGCGTGCACAGCTGGAGGCACTGTAGTGCCGCCTCGGCTGATTTAATTGGCAGGCGACACTTGTAGTTAGCGCTACAAAAAAAAAAAAAAAAAAAACATTATTTTTGCCGCATTTGAAAAATTTTTTTTCATTAAGTTTACACAGCATATTTAAGTATCTGTCAGATACACACCGAGTCGAGTCAGCAATCAAATCGATGCCATTTGCCTCGCAAACAGCACTCATAACTAGAAGTATCTACAAGATACTTTCTTACTACTTCGAAGTGGAATGAGTTGTCGCTCCCTTTTGTTGACTTTAGCCCCAAAAATTTGAAAAGCAAATACCCATGAATATGTTGGTTATGTTGTCTGTTATTTTTTAAGTGGTAGAGAGAGTGGGTGGGGAGAGGGGGAGGGGGGGGGCGTGGGTCTTGGCAGCACGCTACGTGATGCGGTGGCCATCGCAAAGTTCTTGCCTTTGCCTGTCACTCGTATCTTTGATTTATTTCTGTACGTGTTTCAAGTCGCCTCCCTAAACCGAAGCTCAAATACACTTAAGATATCAAATTAGCAAGAATGCGAAACTGAAAATATACCCTATGTTTATGAATATAGAGGGTAATTTCTTTTCGTATCATTTACTTGAATATATTTGGTATCTTTAAATTAGATATACAAAATATTTATGAGATTGTAATCAGTTTAGATTTTTTTTAAAAGTGTTTTCAAAATCAAATCTTTTTCAATTCTTAATTTCTGAATAAGCATATAGATCTTTTCTATCTAGAGGCTCTTCCAAAAAACTTGAGTTTATTCTAATAACTAAAATCATATTGAAAAAATAAATTTTCTTAAAAAAAAAAGTATGTAAATTGGGTTTGCAGAATTTCTGATGTATATCTTTATTTGATACGAATTCAAATGTTGCATGGTTTTAAAATAACATCTTAAATAAATAAAACCAACGAGCTGTGTAAACTTTGAGATATTCTGTATTCTAAAATTACATTTCTGTAAAAAACAAAAAGACAACAGAAAACGTTTTTTTTTTTTTTACAAATTTTGTAAAATGAATTTAAAACAAATAGAGTTAACTTAGATATTAGATGGAATACATGGTCAGCAAATGGGTTTACATACAATTGGTTAATATAATATCAAATGTAGAATTACTTACAAAATATATTTTAAAAAATGATCAAATTTAAATTTTTAAACGTATATTACAATTAAAGTCAATTGGAGTAATGTGCGCATAGGCTAGGAATCGATTTGACGGACTTTAGGATTAGCAGTTGAACTGTTCAAGTGATGCTCCGGATGGCGGCACTTGATCAGTTTGCGGTTATCAACTAGATTAGCTTAGCTTATCAATCTGATCTCTCGGGGCTGGTCATGGGATCGCCCCCAAAGGAGACCTCCTTGGACACATAGGAGCTGGGCGGTGCGATGGTCTCCTCCCGCCGTCGCTTCTGTTCGCGCAGGGTGCCAAAGCGTTTGTTCCGCTTCATGTTCGTGAAGCGCACATAGATCTTGCCGCGTCGCTCGGTGCGATAGAAGCAGAGCTGCTCCTTGGGGAACAGCTGCAGGATCTCACGCTCCAGCAGATGGCTGCGCTGCAGGGTCAGGTGCAGCCGATTGTCCTCGTAGTAGCTGCATATCAGCTGGATGAGCAACAGTCGCTGCACTGCGTCCAGCTGCTCGTTCTGCCCGAGACGCTCCAGCAGCGATTGCGCCTTCACCGGCGACGCTTGGAGTATGGACAGCACCGTGACGCCGCTCTCCTCGCTGGCATCGGGCTCGGCGATCTCCGGCTTGATCAGATCGGCCGTCACCAGCTCCGTGTGCACCAGTTCGCTGTGATCGCTCAGCGGCAGCGGCACATTGAACGCCGAGCCGTCGGTCATCTCATTCAGCGAGACAAACGGCTCCGACGGCAGCTGCTTGGCGCCGCTGTCGTCCAGCAGATCCGTCTTGGAATGGCTTTTGGCGCGCTGCAAACCGCTCGACGAGCACTGACAGCCGCTGCAGTGAACGCTGCCGCTGACGCTGCCGCCGCCGCTGCAGAGGCGCCGCTCATCGCCCAGCGGCATATTCAGCCAGCGGCGCCAGCGTTCCAAGTGATGTTCGAAGCGTATCCGGGTGCCGTATCGAAAGTTGCGCAGCAGCTCGTTCAGATGGTGCCGCTGGAGCATCTGCAGCTCCTGCGTGTTGATTGCCTCCTCTGCAGCGAATTAAGTATGAAAATGCTGTTAAAGTTCTCTCTCTCTCGCTCTCGCTCTCGCTCTCGTTGGGTTTGTTTACCTTGCAAATAGGGCAACAGCTCGCTGACGTTCCAAGATTTTAGCAGTTGAGCCAACTCCTCGTAATCGTTGCTTTTGGCCATGCTGTTGTCCGCGCACATGTGTGCGTGTGTGTGCATGCTGTCCCCCAGGCTGTGCATTTGTGTGCGTGTGTATGTACGTTTTACATACGGCCTACAACCGGGCGTACATCCTTTCGTCACGAACGAAAAAGCGGCACTGAATTTTGCAACAGGCGCGAAGCGCGTACATACCCTCAAATACACACACACATTGATACCTGGACTGTGCATGGCGCACGCATACCAATGCAGCTGTTACTGTGCTCTACGTTTGTCGCTGTTTGTATACGCCATCTACATACATTCACATACATACGTATACGTACATAGTACAGTCATGCCATCGTTGTTTCATCGTTTCGTCGTTTCGTTGCTTGTGTTTCGTCGTTTGCTGTTCGCGTTTCGTCGTCTTCATCGCTTTTCTACCTCTACGTACTTATGTATGTATGCACACCAGTGGCGTCGCTGAAGGGGACGCGTGCTAAGTTCAGAGCGATGGGTGCATGTGACGATTTATTTTTGTGGTTTTGTTATTAACCAGTCAAAAGTAATATTTTACTTTCAACAAATATTTATAAAAATAATACTTTTGCAACTAAACAACGCGTACCGTATATTGATGTAGCCAATTCATTAGTAGACTTTGCTTATTAAAATTTTTAAATTTTTTATATCAAAGAAGTACGATTTACTTTTTATTTTATCTCAAAAAATATATATATTTTATATTATTAGTTCTATTCTAAACGGTTTTCAAGATTTCAAGTACCGAATTATCATGATAAACATCAATCAATTTATATTTTAATAATATTTATATAGAACAAAAATGGTAATTATTGGAAAATATTGATGTATAATAATAAAAATTATCAACAAAATTAATCCAAGATCAATATTGCAGTTTCGCTGCACAGGAACCCTTTAAAAACAACAGCTAACTACGCCGCTGCTTGCACGAATGTAAGTATGTTTACATAATGCTTAAACATGTGTTATGTATACATAATACACACTTGCATACAAACTGACGGCATGTGCATAAGTGTTGTTATTATGTAAATACGTACATAGATGCATACATACGTACGCACGTATGACTGTGGGTACATACGCGTACGTATTGTTGATAAAAGCTGTTTAAATATTCGCACTACACCCATTTGAAAACAAAACGAACTCTCTGGCAGTGCTTCAAAGCAACAAAACCTCCGGCAACGCTGGCCACATTTGAGTTGATTGGGGAGTTGTTGTTGTTCTTGTTATTGGTGCTTGTTGTTGGCGATCGCAAGATTGAACTAGTGAACTGCCATCCCCCCGCCCCTCTGCCAGCTTCCTTCGCTTCTGACTGACGCATTTCTTATTTCGTTTTCGTTTTTGGTTTGGTTTGGTTTTTTGGCGCCCACCTTTCAGCGCGATCTTCTGTGCGCCCCGCCCCCCGTCTCGTTCTTGTGCTCGCCCAACGCCTTTTGTCTAATGCATTCCCGCCTGCAGTCGTGCAGCTGTCTCAGCCTGGCACCGCGGTTCGGGTTCGGGGTCGTGGTCGCCCATAGCTCTCTCTCACCCCACCCGCTGCCCGCGCTCTCTCCTTTTCTCCCTTTCTACCTTCACTTACAACTTCAACTTGAAGACGTTGTTTGTGGAGCTGCAAACGCAGTCGGAATCGGAGTTGGAGTTGGAGTCGGAGTCGGAGCAGGGAGCGGAGCCGGTTGCTGTTGTAAAGTAGCCAAGCGCTACGCAGGTTCAATGAACTTCTTTTGTAAATGTTTTCTTGCTGCTTCTTTTCGTTTTCTTTTTTCGTATACATTTTTTTGTTTACTTGGCCTGCTTTTTGTTGCTGTTGTTGTTTTTGGTTTTTTTGGTTGGTTTTTTTTTTGGGCTACGAAGACTTTCCGTAGTTGCTTCACCCAAGACTGTAGTTTGTATACCCTGTGTAAAAAAGGGTATACCGATTTTGAATAGGTGTACGTAACAGGGAGTATCCGTGACCTCATAAGGTATGTGAGTTCATATATATTCTTAATTATTTCGAAATAAAAACAACCGATCGGTTGAAAAAAGGTTTTCGTATGAACAACTCTTTAGTTTTCCAAGATATGTATGTTGACCACAAATAATAATTACTATAGTATTAAATTTAGCAAAGATCTATTAACATCAAGCTACTGTCCATATGGTGCCCATGGGAACGATAGTATTCTTGTATTCAATGGTAACCTCAACGAACTTGGCGATTGTAAATATATTGCAGGGTATATGAACTTCGTTCCCCAGTAAAATAATAATTTTTTTGGGCTTGGTTCTTATGACAAAATTCCCGGCAGTTCAAATGCTGCATTATCTCACGCTAAAGTACTGCAAACATGTGAATGCATATACACAGATATTCATATATAGATAGTTGGCACTGTTGTGGGGGAAAAACCTTCAAAGCTAAATGGAAATTCCAAAAAAAAAAACAAGAAAAAATATACGGATACGGATGTGCCTTGCAACCGGCAGCAGGCGAAACGACCTTCTTAAATATCCGTTCCAATTATGTTGTTGTTGTTTTTCTTTTCAATTAACTGCTTGGTTTTTGCTATTGAAAACCTTTTAAGCGGCGACTACCTGACGCGACTACCCTAATGCGAGTACCTTCTACTTTTTCTTTAACGCTAATGAGCTCAGCGCTTTGGAAATCTCGAATCTGGAAATTCAAGCGCAGCTCATTAATTGCTGCATGCGTAAGCATCTTTTTAGCAGGCACTGTCTGTCTGACTGTGGTCTTTGGTTACCAATTAAGTGCAAATGCTGAAAATCCGAAGCCAGCTAAACATATTAATTAAGTTCTAGATGGATGTGTAAAGTATCAATTTCGTGGATTAATTAAGAGAGAAACAACGAAAAAATACAATTATCATTTTATATAAAACTTTAAACAATCTGAATTTAAAAATCTTTTTCTTTATTCATTGATAAGCAGAGTCTCTACAAAATGCTATGGAAGTGTTTTTATTTTATTTTATTATTCTACTTCGATACGCAATTGAAATTCTATTTTCGCGTGCCACATTTAAGTATTGTATATGTATTTAGACTACCCGGGTAGACTGCATGGCGTTTAGGTCTAGTTCCGCTCTTGTGGAGATATCAGCGTCTAATAAATAATACTTATTAAGATAGATGTTCACGATCAGAAATAACGACTATTTTATAGGTTTTTTAATTTATACGAATTATTTGTAATACAGATACAAATAATAAAATTGATCTATCTTATGATATAACAACATGATCTAATTCAACATTTTGAACTTATGGATACATATTACTAGATAATGCAATTTCGATATAAATTACAGCTAATCAAATGCAAGAATGCAATGACTTAATAAGCTGGCATAGCTCAACTGATTTTAAATAGAAATGGTCATGATGGGTATCAAGTAGCTTTTCAATGTCTCCCTCCTCTCACCAACCCCACCCGATTACCATTGGAAATGTAACGCAGCAAACTGGTTTTGCCCATAAAGATACATAGATACAATTACAGTCAGATACTTTCCACCCCATAGATACTCGTGTGTGTGTGACGCATTAACTATTGCGATTGCATTCGGGCTAAAGACAAACGCGATAAGACGCAATATTTATATGGCAAAAACGTTGTCAAATGGAAATTCCTTCAGGTAGAATCGAAAACAAAGAAACTGCATACATACTGTGAAAACCGTCGAGCTGAGAAGCGTATGTGAAAACATGCGCAGTAGCAAACTGTGAGGGGTTCGCTCGAGGGTTGCAGAGGAGGGGGGGGAACAGCTTGAGGTTAAAGGAAAGGCAGGCCAAGCCTAAGAGTCGAATCGAGTCGAGTCGAGTCGAGTCAGGAACTTGCAATTGGTTGCATGAAAGTACAACGAAAATCAGAACATTGCTTCGGCCTGGCAACAGAAATGCGCCGAGCACAAATTCCGCAAAACTGATAACAGCGGCTTCTAATCAAATTTATTGCGGAAATAAGCAGCGTTGTACACATAATACAAATATATACATGTATTTGTATGTGTGTGTGTTTGGAGTAAACTACTTGGTGCTCCCTTGAGTTTTATTACATTATCAAGACGCTAACTGCGCAGCGTTGTGTTTGCTTTTCCGCAGCAGCAGCAGCAGCAGCAGCAGCTGTCCAAAATTGTGCGCAATTTTTGGCAATTCCAACATTGTTTGCTTCCAACGCATTGATAACGGCACATGTCCAACTCAAAAAGCGAAACGCTTTCTGCGGCTTAGTCCAATAAGCGCGACATGCGACTGCAGACATTCGGATTTTGTTTCTTTCATTTTTTTTTTTGGGTGGCTTACAGAGCTTAAAAGCTGCGTGACGACGACGTCAGCGATGTTGACGGCGATGCCAACGAAGGCGACACGAAGCATTGTATGGAGCTGTTTGTCGCTCGGTGACCTACACTGGCTTCCCCTGCAGCGACATACATACATACATACACATAAAAGCGTCATCGCACACACACACGACTGCATATAAAAGCACACACATACATATAATACATATATGTATGTATATGCGTATGGGTGAGTATATGGAACGAAACAAATTTTTGGTTGAAAACTGGATGGCCGCAGCGAAAGGCAAAGGCTGCGCACATTCGCCAACGATTATTCGCTGGCATTAGACGCGCATATTCCAACAGCTGGAACCGAAACTGGGGGTCAGTTATTAATATTTTTAACTAAAACAAGTCAAACGGTAAACACTCTACGCAATTGTTAAATACAAAGTGTCGTTTAGCAAAAGCTCCAACGTTTATGAGAAAATCCCTAATCGTGATAAACAATTAACCGAGCTATGGCACAAAAAAGAAACTGGACTTTTCAGCTTTGACATATTTGGACATGTTTTAAGTATAGATCAAACGATTCAAACTGGAATGCTGTTCAATTAACCATATCACGATTAAGGCATTTCACATAAAACTATTAATTAAAACTGAAGAAAAAACTGTAAGTATATTTAAAGTTATTATCTAGTGTACAAAATGGGAATTATACACAGACTAGATACAAAACAAATTTTAAAGGTACTTTTACTTTACATTTTACCTTAAAAGTTAGTTTAAAATTTGTTAAACAGTGATGGATATAAACATAAGAATATATTGATAACATCAAATAATTTTTAGATGATTCTAAGAACGATGGAACAAAATTTAATTTAACATTTTAATTTGTTTTTATAATTTTTCAAGTTATAATTAAATAATTCCCAAACATAAGAATTTAAGTACAATGTTTACGTATAGTATAAGCTAAAAAAAAAAAGTATATACAACTAGCACAAAGAGCTTCTATCGTGAAAAAAATACAATGTTAAAGCAATTATTGAAATTTGAACCTGAATCGAGTTCTCAGCGCTTTGGCAGCTGTGCCGTCTAATTAGTCACTCGTGCGCATTTCAAGGTTTTCCAGTTGTTAACTTTATATACGTACATATGCATGTATGTGTAGTTGTGTGTGTGTGCTTAGTCTGTCTCTCGGTGTACTAAAAGCTATATACAATAGCTAAATTAGAATTTTAAAGTTCAACAGCGCAATGTGCAAAGCTGAGCTCGCTGTGAAGCCAGTTTCAAGCTACTCCGCGATGTTGCAGGCACACTCACACTCACACTCACACACACACACTTAAGCACACACTCATGTACATATGTATATGTACACTCGTATATAATTCTATAGATTTAGTAACACACTCATTTGTAAACATTCGTATAGAACTAGAGAAGCTCAATTAAAACGAACGGACGTGTACAAAAACATGTTTTCAGTTTTATTATTGTATTTCCCCACCAACCCCCTCACTCCTCCCATTGTTGTTGTTCTGATGACAGTTATCATCGGGGAAAACTCAACTGGACAGCCTCTGACAAAAGCTATAGACACAGTGTCTGTTTGTGTGTGTGCCCGACATTTGTATAGCATACATACACACACACACATACATATACACATGTTCGTGGCTATATCGCATCAGCTGAATAGCATTAATTTTTATGTGCGGACAGCTGATGTGACAACCTGAATTGACTAACAAAGACGCCACTTTTTTTATGAGTTGAAACAAACTTTCTAAAATAAAAAAAAATACCACCCAGCGCTTTTTTTGTGACCTACAGGAAGTATCAGAAAATATTGCATATACATAGATCAAGTAGTTTACTTGACAACAAAAAAGTATGAGATATTTCTTCTTTATAATAGATAGAGTTAGTTGTATAAACTACAGTTTATTTACTGCTTAAAGCTTAGTAAAAAAATATTTTACATAAGAATATAATTTCTTTGGCAAATAATGTATAATTTTATGTGTTTTTTTGTTTGCCGCATAAGACCCCAAAATTAGTTAATCGTGTTAATTAATTGTTGTTGCTGGAAACCCCATAAATTAATTTATCGCATACATTTTTTAAATTTTCCATTAAACATTCGTATGGGGGCATTTTCGGAGAGCTTTCAAACAGTGCATTAAAAAAGATGCTGCCACGCACAAATAAATTGTGGACGTGAGAAGGGGGTGAGGGGTTAGCGTTACTGCGTGTTGATTGTAATTGAAAGATAGCCGAGGATCTAAATGCGATCGTGCTTGAAGCGCATTAACTTTTGGCCTAAAAAAAAATAAACGAAAATAAAAAATTATTTCTTTGTCTCTGCATTTGGCCAGTTTGTGGTTAAACATAAACATGGCCAAAGCAGAAGGCAGAAAACCAAATGAAATCACATGCAACACACGTTTCGCTCGTAAAGGCGGCAAAAGACGCAAAGAAAAAGGCGAAGCCCATAAAGACATAAAAGCTACGCAGAGGAGTAGTCAAAAAGGGGGCAACTGGCCGCCAAAGAAATGCTCTTTTGGCAGCTTTCTTTCGTTTTACGAGTGTGCGTGGCATTTAATTTTCAGCATAAAACATAAAACGCCATAAAACCAACAACAGCAACAACAACAACAACAACAACAACAACAACAGCAGCAGCTGTGGCGTCATCGCCAAAAATTATGTTTCGCCTTTGGAACTGGTTTGATTTCGTTTCTCTTGCTGCTGATGTCGTCATCATTGGGCAAAGCGTAGAGCAATAGGCAACAACAAAGAAGAGCACATGAAATTAGTCATTTGATGCAATTTCCGCCCACTTGATGTTCACAGCTGCAGCTGCAGCTGCAGCTTTCGCATGACAAGTGCAAAAACAACACTGGCTACTTAACGAAGCCACAGTTAACAGCACACAAGAGAGAGGGAGAGTGGGGTCGCGCGCGCATTTGCACCAATAACCCAGTTTCAGTTTCTAGTTTGCACTTAGCGAGCATACAAAAGCTTAGTCTGTGTGTGTGTGTGCCTGTGAATGTGTGTAAACATGTGCAATGTGGTAGGCACAAGAAGTGAACACGAAGAAAAGAAGAAGCAGCAATAAATTGCAATGCAGCGAAAAAATAGCAATGCAAAGCAAAGCTGTTATTACTGCCTTTCGTTAAGTCGCTGTTGTAAATAACAAGTTTTCTAGTTGTGCAAAGTGATGACACACTTTTTACAAATACACGCTGATTGGCAAATATTTATGTATGTATGTCTGTTTAAATGTATGCTGTGTGCTTCCTGCGGTCACTATACAACCCCCCACCCGCCTAAACTAATCAAAATCACTCGCTGGCACACTTTCTATCACACAGCTGCACGTTTCCTAATTAGATTTGTTTTCATCAAACTTTTTGCATACGCCCACTCAGCTCTGGCGGGAGTTATCTTTGCAATTTATCTAAACATAAGTCAGCGATTTTTTTTTCTGTACTCTAAACTTTGATACAAATCTTTTCATTGCGTTTCAATGGAAACCGTCAAAGACGGAAAATTTCTGCCAAGTGGCGAGTCAAAGCTACAAAACTACAAAGCTACATATATATGTATGTATACACATTCATAACAACACAATACAACACAAAAAAAAGCACTAAAAAGAGCAGCAACAACCACAAATTGAATGTGTGTCAACGACAAAACTACACCAACACATACACTCACATTCTCGCTTATGTACAAATGCGGAAAGCTTTTACGAAGCTTGAGCGCTGCTCTTGTACGCGCTCACATACACACACACATACGCATATTCACACGAAATACATATATAGCTTATATTTACTGTACTTGCGCGCGGGCTTATATAAAACTGGTTTGTCGCCGTGTTGCTGTCGCTGGCGTCGATGTCGATTCATTCGTGCGTTGAACATTGGACCGTGCGGTTCGTTTTGCGCTTGTCGCGCCTCACCAAAAACGCAATCAAGTGAAAATAATAAAAACCAAAGGAGAGCACAGAACAAAAAAAAAATACTCAACGCTGCCAGCAAAAGAATCCGTTGTTGCTAACGTCGAAAATAGTCAAATAGTGGCGCGACGGTTGGTGGTTGGTTGTAGTTCAGTGGCGCAGCGCTTTGTTGGTGGTGGTTTTTTCTAGTGAACTTTGCCTGAAGACTTCATGTACACGTAAGTGTATTCGATGTACACCATGCGTATCATGTGAGCAATAAAAACTAAATAAAAATAATGAAAAACGTGTACCAAACCAAATTCTCATAAAAGCCCGCGCATTACGTAAACTCGCGCGCAATTTCTTCCTGAACAAAACGAGTACAAGAAAAATAGAAGACAAACGAGAGGTGCCGTTGTTTGACGAAAAAAGCTGCAGCTGTAAAGAACCAGGAACTTGAATGACACATTTTTGAATCGACCCGACAATTACGCAACTTTGCAAATGGCGCAGAGAAAAGGGGAAAAAGAGAGTTGCCATCTCGCTCTAACGTCGGCACTCGCTGGTAGATTAAATTTTGTTCCGACATGTTTGAATGGCCTTTGCATGTGCTTTTATAATCGGATGACGGCAAGTCTGAAAAATATGTACATGTGTGTATATGTACTTGATTACATATTTTTTCACCTAAATTCGAAAGAGAAAAAGCTCGGACGTCATAATTTTTGAAACACCACACGCGCACATACACGTACATATATATATACATTCATACGCGAATTCTAACGAAGCGCTTTCGTTTCATACATTCGTTCGTTGAGTTGGTTGTTTCGTCAAGTTTCGCTCGTGTCTGCTTTCGGCAGTTGCTTTGTGTTTGCTCGCGCCATTTGCAGCTGCACAGCGAACAAAGTTGGCCGCGTTTTTGGCGTCGCAAGTTTCATGGGAAATGTTACAGAAATCTAATGGAATTTTTTTTTCTTCTCGCCTCTCGTGTATTTCGTGATATGTTTTACAAGTTTTTCCACACAACTACTGCTGCCGCCTGCTGTCTTCTATCAATATGGTAGCGTGTGCGAGCTGAGCGGGTTTATATCAACGTACTGCAACCTATGTGGGAGCGAGACGGGGACTCACTGTGCTTTTTATATAGTCAGTCTTTTTCTCTCTCCTATACAAATTGCGGGCGTATCAACATGTTAGATGGAATTGTGAAGTGTTTCTAGTAACTAAAAAGTGCCTACTCTTAAGCTGGAATATGTTTGTAAACCTTTTATGTTTGGTCACTTGAAATCTAAATAAAAATGCTCTCTTTCTAACAGCCTATGAAACGTTTTCTTTTATTACCCATTATATCGTTCCACCAGAAACACGACGCACGCAAGCAAGCACACACACACACACTTGCAGACGAGCGTACGCATGCATATTTCTAGCTCTATCGCACGCACATGATTTATCAAATGAGTACGCTTTTTTCCACGAACGAGAAGTGGCGACGCAAGCGATGAAACCGTTACGACAACGATGAATATGAGCAGAACAAACGGTCGCAGTCTGTTTTCTGTTGTTTTTGTTGTCTCTTGTTGCTAAGTCTGCCGATGAAGCGGTCATAGGTGTGTTAGTACATTCATATTTTTGTATGAAGAATAAAAACTGTACAATGGGTAAAAATGAGAAATAATTATTTGTTCCTTGTAGTTCTGAAGAGAGCAACGGCATGCGTATGTGTGTGTGTGTGTGTGTGTTGTTTATCGCTTGCGAAACTTGGTTAAGAATTCACTTGGAGAAACAGTGGGCAAAAAGCGTTGAAATTCTAGATTTGACACCTGGCGCATTGTCCAATTAGCAAAATGCTGTTAAATGTACTCGCAAAAACCAATTCGAATTGGAAATTAAATCATTCGCAGCAATCTTTCAATTTAAAATAAACAAGTTTAACACCATGTCACACGCACACTAACAGACAGACACAGCACACACCCTGACAGGTGAGGCTGTGCGCGGGAAAGCATTTTAGTTTTTGGGGTGTTTTAGAAAAATTAATATGTACATGTATGTGTGTATATATGTGTGTGTGTGTTTGGCTGGTGGATGATGCGGCCAACGGATCGTTGATCATGTGCTTAAGTGTGTCGCGTCTGTCACACTTTAGAGGCGGCAACTATTTTATGTACACAAAAATACTATATACATTATATATGTATATGTTCAAACCGCCCTCAAATTATATTCCCAGCAATTGTAAAATGACTAAGAAATGCGGTTTGTATAGAAAATGCATTTGTTTAAGTTAATTTTTATTGTTTTGGCTGTTGTTGTTGCTGCCTGTCAGTCAGTTGGTGATGCAATTTTCCTCTTAATTTTTGATTTATTTTTTTGTTTTAGAAAATTGTATAAAATGCTTTGTTTAGATTGTGGTAGGCAATCATGGGACAAATGTGGGCTACTCATTAAATTAAGCATTCAAATGGAACCGTTTTTGCATAGTTTGTTGTGCGAGAATATATGTGTGTATGTGTGTGTCTGCTTTGGATTAGGATTAGTTACAAAAACAAAAACTCTAATGGCAATTTATCATTAAACGAGATTTCAACGTTTTACAACACTGAAAATAGACTTTTAAATAACAGAGCTGTTAGAAAAACTGGTTAGGCATTTTGGATAAACAATTGAGAAAAGAAAATTAAAGTTTTTATAAATTGGTTAAAATTATATTACAATGTCAGACAAATGTTGAATATAAATTAGGATAAGATTACACAAAACTAAGAAAGAAAAATATATGATTATTGTACAAGTTTCAATTTATATTGATATAATAAAACAATGGCATGATTTATGAAAAGAATTTTTGTTGCAGCTAAATAGATAATAATGACTGCATTTAAAACAGGGAATTAATGGAAAAGACTGATACTAATAAAATCAAATTGCGAGAAATACATATTTGTTTAATAGTCATGTACATTTAATTGCTGTATATATATGTCCATATCTGACAAACGATCCGTTGACGGTTATTCACCAAGTACATTGTATATATGTGGACCTGAATGTATTTGAATTATTAGCCAACTTTGCACTTGAGAGAACAACAAACAAGTTGCCATGAAATCACGTACATCGTTTATTTCTATTGCCATAGACCTCCAGTCATGTATGTATAATTAATATGTATTTTGTATTTTGCATTCAAACTTGGAGTTTTGCAACAAAGGTTTGTGTGTGAGACTGGATCGTACTGAGCTTAAAGCCTTAAAAAAATACAACAAAAATAAAACAGGGGACCCTGACTACAGCGAACGCCAAGCGAAGTTTCTCAGCCGCATGCGGCTGACCTTGGTCCGCAGCAACTTTAGTTAGACAACGATTCTCTGAATACAAACAGACAAATGAGCAAACAGACAGATCTGTCTATATGCATATATGAGAATTATCTACATACACATATACATATAGTAAATATATACAGACAGTTACTCATTAGCAAAGCGCCGTTCGACTCCAATGTACATTCATGTTCTACAAGTAAATAAACCTTATTGGCAACAGATGACGCCATTTTGTATCTGTATCTGCAACTGTATTTGTATTTGTATCTGTATCTGATGATCTTCAAAGCTAGATTTACATAGCGCAAATGACGACAACTCCAATGAACCGTGAATCAAGGCCTCCCAGCTAAGTTTCCAATTCATTTTTGTATCTCTTGGATCCAGCTAGATGTAATTATAATCCTGCTCTCTGATTTCGTATTCAATGGACTTAAGCTTAGCCAAGTCACAGACCAGAGCGCGTATCTTGTATCTGTATCTGTATGTGTATCTGTAGCTGAGGTTTCTATTCTATACAAACGCTCACATTTTGGCATTTAATAAGAAGTTGGCCTTGAAGCGACAAGTTGGTTCTGTGTGTGTGTGCGGTTTTGATTGTCTTTTTGCTGGCGTAGGTATCATATATATACACATACGTACTGAATAAGCACACATAAATATACGACTAGCAGCGTCTAGACTTTGATAAATGGGATTAGATGCCCGCAACTGTAGATTTCAGCAGCCCCGTAACTGGTTGTCAATGATCAAAGCTGATTCTGCGAGCGTCATCAAACTTGTGGAACCCATTTGGCCACATATACATCGTCCCTCAATTCAATTCTCAAAAATCTTGACATGAAATCTCTTGGATTTATAGCTTAAATATTTCATGCTCCCTAACTTTGTTAAAACTGAACCGATTTTGACGATCAATGACATTTTGCTTATTATTTGTGAAATAGATTGATTCTACATTTAAAAAATATATATAATTAAAAATAAATTTTAGAATTTTTGGTCCAAAAATTACAAGGGGGGACCCTTATTTATTTTCAAAAAATTTTTTTTTCAAAATTTAGATTTGCGAGTTTATGTTTTTAATCGATTGTATTTGTCATAGTTAGCATAAAAAACTACATTAAAAGTGATTCTGAGGGGGTAAAATTTTTGGTCAAAAATCATGCCAAAATTAACAAAAATTTTGACATGTAAAGCTCTCGGATGCCATACCTCCCATATTTGGAATACCCATAACTTTGCCAAAAATGAACCGATTTTGACGTTTGAAGGCATTTTCGTCATGATTTGTCATATAAATTAATTCTGCATTTCAAATATATGCATTATTGAAAATAAATTTTTTTTGAATTTTTGGTACAAAAATCACAAGGGGGGACCCTTATTTATTTTCGAAAAAAATTTTTTTTCTAAATTTAGATTTGCGAGTTTATGTTTTTAATCGATTGTATTTGTCATAGTTAACATTAAAAACAACATTAAAAGTGATTCTGAGGGGGTCAAATTTTTGGTCAAAAATCATGCCAAAATTAACAAAAATTTTTACATGTAAAGTTCTCGGATGCCATACCTCCCATATTTCGAATACCCATAACTTTGCCAAAAATGAACCGATTTTGATGTTTGAAGGCATTTTCGTCATGATTTGTCATATAAATTAATTCTGCATTTAAAATATATGCATTATTGAAAATACATTTTTTTTTGAATTTTTGCTACAAAAATCACAAGGGTTCCCCCTTACTAACTTTCGAAAAATTTTTTTTTCAAAATTTAGATTTGCGAGTTTATGTTTTTAATCGATTGTATTTGTCATAGTTAACATTAAAAACAACATTAAAAGTGATTCTGAGGGGGTAAAATTTTTGGTCAAAAATCATGCCGAAATGAACAAAAATTTTGACATGTAAAGCTCTCGGAACCCATAGTTCCTATACTTTAAACTCCCATAACTTTGTCAAAAGTCAACCGATTTTCACGATTGACGGCATTTTGTCCTTGTTTATCGTATAGATTGGAGCTACATTTAAAATAAAGGCATTATAAAAAATATGTTTTTTTGGAAAAAAATCATGTACCCCCTTACTCATTGCAGGCGTGAAAAGATCTTTATATATTCATAATATGTAGAAACTGTCACAATTACACATGTTCTTACAAAATAATAATAGAGGGATTTATTCAGGTGGTTCGCAACGTTGCAATTTGCCTAGTTTGGAAATGCACACACCACAATCTCAGATATTTATAGTTTTATTCAGATTTCTAGCATACTTTTAGGCTTGTTAGCAAGTTGGAAAAGGTATTCTATATGCCAACATTTATCTGCCCCAAATCTCGACAAGATCCTTGATGCCATAGCCGCGCTCCGAGGTGAACTGAATGGTGGCGCCCTTGGAGCCAGGTCCGCCTGAGACCAGCACGGCCGTCGCACCATTGCTCTTCTTCTTATCGGTGACCCTAATGGCCGTAATAGTCAATGCATTGAGGTTATCCTACAGCAACAAAAACAAATAGTTAATATACGTTTAATGGATAAATATTACGCACAGATTGCTTGAAAACGTATTTCTTTGTCTGGACCAGGCCCAAAAAGAAAGCCTTCGACACGGTATCTTTGGCCAAGTGATAATCATTAGGACCGATCTCACCCCAGAGATAATCGTTGCCGGCATAAACCGAGCTAACAAATACACAGCAGAGCACCAGGCCCAACAGCGTTACGGAATTCATAGGTTTGCCCATATTGCCTGATTACCACTTGAGAACTATGGAGAACTATGGCTCGATTCAGCTTTGCGCCTGCCCTTTTATTGCGAAGATAAAGAAACACCAAACTCCTATCGGGCTGATAAGCTGGCCAAGTACTTAAAGCCAACTCAAGCAATGTGTTATTTTTGCTATTTATTTGATACGAAGCATTTAACATTCTACTAATTATTTGAGCCACGTTATTTGCGAAACTGATTGCGCACAACAATTTTATCTAAACTCAAAAATATCTAGCTAGAAATGCCATATTATTCAGTTGATATATGTATGTATGCAGGTAAGCCAACAATACCCCACGCGATACTTGAAAAATTTAATTAAATACAGTTATAGATACCCCCCAAACTCTTCAGAAATATTAACCAACCGAAGATGTTGTATCTGTTAAATAGATAAGATTTGGTTTAAATTTAGCAAAAATACATCATGGGAAATTCATAACAAAAATAAATACAATATCGCTTGGGTGACAATAGAGTAATTATTGGGTAATTTTATAAAAATGATTGCAAAATACCCTATAAATTGATCGTATATAGTAAAAAATTTGTATCTTTTTCAAACTTAAGTTTTCTTCTGAACTGGGACTTAAACTGACAATGGAGAACATTTTTGAAAACGTTTTAAAAATAATTATAATATTAGTAATTAAGTTAAGTAACTAAAAAGAAATGAGATTTTATGTGGAAGAAGCGGCAGTAAAGTTTAATTCAAAAGTGAACTTAAGTTAAAAGCGGAAACTTTTCAGATATCTTATATCTGAGCCACAAACACAAGGCAACAAGTCGAACCGAATAATTTGTACGTTTAACAAAATGAAAATTCTTTGCATTGTGGACACGCGAGAATATAAAGTTTTATGCGAGTGTTGCGCCAGTTTTGAAGCCATTTGTCGAATTGCCAGCGACATGCGAGGGCCGCCAACTGCAGATTTATGGCGCCAAAAGCCGAGGAGCCCCGTTTCCCAGTCGAGAGTGAAATGTCTGAGAACTGTAAACATATAACTTGTACTATATACCCATATATATATATGAGTGTTTTATATAGCACATACTAGATGTATTGCTGGCGTGACTTCTCGTCCGATTGCGTGTTATTGTTTCGTTTTGCAAGCGTATAGTTACATAAATATACAAATGCACTGAGAGAAAATATAAAGAACTTTGTAAATTTAAAACTGCTTAACTTAATCATAATTCTATGAAGAATTTGTATGCCATAGTTGAATATAAATTGAAAAATTATTCTTACTTTAATCAGAATACTACTTGTTTTCTTTGAGTGTATGTCTATTTAGTACTTAGTCCTTAAGTAATATGTGGATACACCCAAAACAGGAATATACAGCTATATTAATGTGGTTTCATGCCTGACACATACATCCGACTATTTCTATATACATACATATATATGTATAGAGAAGCTCGCTAATTGCTATTAATCAGTTGGAAGGGCTGACGTCAGTTGACAACCTCATTCAATCAGCAATTATGTCGTGCACTATTGACCGCAGCAACAGCTGCAGCCGAAGCTAGTGAACTTAAGAGCTATTCGATTTCTTCGAAGATCCGAGCATAGCCACAAAAGCGAACCCGAACCCAACCCCAAACCAAACCACATGACAGCTGCTCCAAACGCAGCGACTTCAATTAGAAGCCACAGCAGCTAGAAAATGAGAAAACAAGATACAGCTAGATAAATAGTGTAAGTGCCGAATATAAGATACTCTTGCTATATACGGAACTTAGACTAAGCTATGTTTCTAATAAAGTATTAGGAAAACAAAAATTAAAACCAGTTTTGGTTGTAATCGACTTAGCAACACTCATTCTCAACTGAATTATAGTTAAATTATTATTGTTTTTTTTTTTTTTTGAAAAGTATAGATTTTTGTAATTTTTGGAATCAGAATCGATCTGTAGAGAAGAAGGATTGATATTTCATCAAGCTGTGTGAGAAATTTGGTGACTTTAATTTATTCGATTTACTATAAAATTTGTGAGATCCTTAGAGGAAGCCAACTTCTATAGTATATACCTCTAAAACTGTGGAAGATATATAAATTTTATCGAGTATATGCGAGTATATACAAATATAAAGTCTTCAAGTTTAAAGTCCTCAGCTTTATTTATAATTGTATAGTTAAGTTACCTTAAAAAAACACGACAAAATTTGCATGAAAAACTAATATTTGAAACGAGTTGATACGAAATTAATCAGATAATCAACTATAATTATTCGAAAAGGTTTCAAATGTGGCTTGATAAACGTCAAATGCTCTCTGTGAGTGTATAAAAACTAGACTCTAGAAATAATACGCAAGCTCAATGCTATGCAGCTATTTGAAAAGCGATTCAACAAAAATTTAAAACCATTTAGCTTATGTCACGTCACACAAATGGAGCCAGCGGGGGGCGGGGGTTTGGGTGGGCAGGCACAAAGTGCCGCACAGAAAATTGTATTGTGTCATGCTTGATCTATGTACGTGTACTATATATATATATATATATTATATTTTATATATACTTATATTGGCTCTGTGCCGCATCGCGCTATTTATATATGCGCATATTCGTTTAGCTCAATAGTTTTAATTATAATTAACGCCGCATTGCAAATTAAAATTTGTGCCCCAGTCAACTTTTCCAGCATTGCAATTTAATTGCCAACTGTAAATGGAGCTGTTGAGAGCTAACAAGGACACTCATGTGGCTATTGAATGCAAGTAAATTACATATATGAACTCAGATAATTGTTATGTCCATTAAAAACATTATTTGTCATAATTTGCAGAGACTATAATGAGCAACATCTAACCCAGTACTCAGATTTGAAAATAGAAAAGTGAACTACAATAAATTTGTTTTTTATAATGCATGCATTTTAAATAAAGATTTAGTGTAGATCACAAACCATGAACAAAATGCCAACACACTTGAAAATTGGTTTATGTTTGACAAAGTTATGGCAGTTTGTAGCTATCCGGAAAAACTTAAAAATGTTTGTAATTTTTAGTATAATTTGTTTACAAAAAAATTTAATGAAATTTATTTTCAAAAATGCATATGTTTTGAATGAAGAATCCGAAAATATTGGTTTTTATGCTAATTGTGACAAATTCAGTTGAATAAAACTATAAATTCGCAATTCTAAATTTTGAAAAAACAATTTTTCGAAAATGATTAAGGGTCTCCCCTTGTCATTTTAGTACCAAAAATTCCAAAAATTTTATTTTCAATAATGCATATATTTTAAATGTAGAAACAAACTTTAGGACAAATCATGACCAAAATGATTTCAAACATCAAAATCTGTTCGGATTTGGCAAAGTTATGGGTGTTCGAAATATGGGAGGTGTGGCATCCCAGAACCTTACATGTCAAAATTTTTGTTACTTTTGGCATGATTTTTGACCAAAAATTTGAGCCCCTCAAATTCACTTTTAATGTTGTTTTTTATGCTAATTATGACAAATACAATCGATTAAAGACATAAATTCAAAAATCTAAATTTAAAAAAAATTTTTTTTTCGAAAATTAATAAGGGTCCCCCCTTGTGATTTTTGTACCAAAAATTCCAAAAAAATTTTATTTTCAATAATGCATATAGTTTAAATTTAGAATGAAACTTTATGACAAATCATGGCCAAAATGCCTTCAAACATCAAAATCGGTTTAGATTTGGCAAAGTTATGGGTGTTCGAAATATGGGAGGTGTGGCATCCCAGAACCTTACATGTCAAAATTTTTGTTAATTTTGGCATGATTTTTGACCAAAAATTTGACCCCCTCAAAATCACTTTTAATGTTGTTTTTTATGCTAATTATGACAAATACAATCGATTAAAGACATAAATTCAAAAATCTAAATTTAAAAAAACATTTTTTTTCGAAAATTAATAAGGGTCCCCCCTTGTGATTTTTGTACCAAAAATTTCAAAAAAAATTTATTTTCAATAATGCATATAGTTTAAATTTAGAATGAAACTTTGGGACAAATCATGGCAAAAATGCCATCAAACGTGAAAATCGGTTCACTTTTGACAAAGTTATGGGTGTTCGAAATATGGGAGTCAATGGATCCGGGAGTTTTACTTGTCAACATTTTTGTGAATTTTAATTTAATAGCTGTACACGGCCTTAATGATAACATGTGTTTAATTTATCGGAAGTTTAACAGCTATATTATAATACATTAACTGATCCGCCCACCTGTTTTTACCTCTTGGGAAAGACAGGCAATGATGAAAATTGCAGGAGCATTCCTAGATAAAGCACTTTATCGGATCGAGCACGTACTTGTCGCTGTAACTTATCGCATGAACATTAACATGAGGCCAGTCAGCATTAGTTTAAAGCCCCCTCCCCACAGACCTCACAGATCCCTCCACTTAGCGGGAGACATATGTGGGTCATGCCGAAAGAAAAATGTCACAAAAAAATCATGTGGCAACAGGCGAGAGAGATTACAGAGCAGAGGGTGGATGGGGGAGAAGAGAAAAGGAATCCCAAGCGGATTTAAATGTCATAAGTGCTATATATGATTTATTTATGAAATATGTGCTTCCATTGCAAGTGGAAATTGCCCAAAAATAAAGCGCTGCAGAGCTGAGCGAGTTTTAATAATTGATCAAGTTGAGTGGAGCGTGGGTGGAAGGGGAGGGGGTGTGGGGATGTGGCAAGGGTTTTGGCGTGCGAAGCGGGCATCAGGCAAAGGTAAAGGTAAAGGCAAAGGAAGCGTGTGAAACTCCATTTGGCTAATGGCCAAACGGCAACGGATAGTCGCAAAACAGGAAAATCAACCTGTTCTAACCAAAAAACCGAATCCCCCCCTTCCATAGCCTGGTCGTGACTCAGCGTCGTGAAAAACTCGCTTCGCGGCCCAAAAAACTGGGCCACAAGTACGCGCACAATTTACGAATGTGTCTGCGATAAAAAAAAGAAGAGAGGGAGAAAAAACAGCAGAAAAACTGGTTTAATGCTGCCTGTTGTTGAGTTTTCCACATGACACGTTGGCCTGCTTTTTGGGTTTTCCGCGAGGCGACGCGACGCGTCTTTTCCACTTGCCAGCTGCAGGATCATCATCATCATCAACAGCACTGGCACTAGGAGCAGCAGGACATTACACAACACAATCATTTCCAGGCCATGCTTCCAGCTGCGGGGGTTGCTCAACAGGGTGTGTCAGGCATGGCACCCCTGCCAAACACAGCAGAGACATCAGAACAAGTGTGAGGGCGCGGTTCGCGAGTGCCAGACTGGCAGATACCCTGCTCTAAACATTGATTATCCTTGTTTGATTTACGCTAGTCAGAAATAAAAGCTACATATTAGAAGAACAAAAACAAAAGAACAAAACACCAAGATATAACTTATTTAGCAACTATGCTTCTTCCTTCTTCCTGGTATAACTATTGTGTTTATTGTTCGTTTATAAAATTATTATTAAATTTTGAGGATAATTTTAAGAAGATATTTTAAAGTATATGTATATAAATATTTTATTTATAATTTTTAAATTTTAAGTGTATTCATTTATTTATTATATTGTTCTTTATATCAATATCCCAGATATACATTTATAAAAAAATTAATTTTTGTTATGAAAATTGTACTGTAAATATTAAAACACAAAGTACAATTATTGTATTATTATATACAAGTATTGTGACCAACTAATCGATTTAATAAAAGAAAACAAAAACCCAATTTTGAAATGATTCCTCTAGGTCTTAAAATAACTCACTTCATTGAGATATTTTCAACTGTATGTCACAAACATTTACACAAGATCGCATACTCCCTCTTTGACATTTTCAGTATTAACAGGGTACAACAACCATGTGAAAGCATTCACAAACATTGAGAGCGCCTCGAGGGTTGTAGCTCTTGTGCGTGGGTGTGTGTGTGTGTGTGGGTGTGTGTGTGCTTGCACGTGTGTGTGTGCGTGAGTTAGTTCGTTTATTTGTTTGTTGTCATAAAAGTCAAACAGAATGGCGACTGGGTGGTTGGGTGGTTGGGTGGTGCGCTTGTCGGGACTGGCTTTCCTTTTTTTGGGGGTAGCTACTGCTGCAAATAAAAGTTTTTTCCAGGCGATGATATCAGCCAAAGCGAAGTCGCTCGCCTGCATATTGGCCATCAAGGATGCAAAATCGATAGCTGCTCTCGCAGCTGGCTGTCAAACTAATGAAGTCACATTTGCACTGCAAATAAGCACAAAATCAATTGATTGCGTATACGCAGCGTAGAGCACGGGGAAAATTGCCTGAGCTTGGGAATTAATTAAAACTGATTGCTGCACTTAAACACAGGTGAACGCTGTTGCAAGCCACTCTCAAGGTGTGCCACTGTCAACTAGAATTTCATTTTAAATATTATGAAGTTAGGTGCAGAAGCTATTTTTTGTAGGATGTGGCAAGACTTAAGGTAAGATATGTGTTAAATTGAATGTACAATGTATTTATTTGTATTATTTAATAAAATGCAGCTGGGTCTTCTAAAAAATGATGAAATCATTGAAATATACCTGGGTCAATAGACCTATACAAAAAATAATAATAAAAGTAGCTTCCCAAACAAAGACACAGGGCATGAAAAAATTTAAAACAAAAGTAATCCACTAAAAGAAAAGAGCCAAGGATAAAAATCATTTATGTAGTATAAGCTAAGATAAGGTAGAATAAAAAAGTATTTTTAAAATATCCACAAAAAGAACCTGCTAACTTTACAACTCTTTTATTTAATTAAATAAATAAAACTGACCTCGGCATTAATTTTTAGTATCTTCAGAACATTTAAAATTGTATTTTTCGATAATGAACCAATTCTTTTTATTCTTGATAAAAGAGCTAATAAAGAAAATATACAAAAAAGCAATTGCCTTAAAGCCCTACCTGGACAACCTATTGTACTTTTCGCTTTTATAGACAATCCTTTATTGAAACTAAAGGCCCTTTGTCTTTGTTATAATCAAAACGCCTGGCTTAGCCTGGCTAATTGAGAATCGTATTGTGCGCTGAGCTGAGTTTCAATTTGGTTTTGATTGAGCTGCCTGCATAAAAATGCCCCCATTTGGCATTGTTATGCACGCAAATCTGCATAAGTCAGAAATGTATGTGTGCAAAATTGTTCGCACGCAAAGAATTCTGAATTCTGACAACGGCAATAAAAACATAGTGACCTACATATATATCTCTACAAATATATATATATATATATATGTATATATAAATCGGCGTGTTACGTTTGCTCGTGTGGCTCCATTTAAAATTCTAATTGGCTGACAGAAGTCACAGATGCGTCAACTCAAGCCAGCAAATTCACATATAATGTTGATATACTTCTTGTTCCCTTCGTGAATTTGTTTTTTTCGGCAACTTTTCAGGTTCCATTGCGCTTTGGTCGGTGGGTTCAAGAACCTGCAGATTTATGCCACGACTTGCGCCTTAATTAACATTGTGGGAAAAAATGCCAATGCGACTGTAAACGGAAATCAAAAATTTGTTGCACACTTTTCAAGCTTGTTTCCAATTCAAATATTTGACTGACGTTTTATATAAAAAAAAGATATTGTATTTGAAATTGGGCTGTTCTTAATTCAAAAGATAGTAAATTAATATTGATATAGCTTAATTTAGTTTAAAAATCAAGATGAGCTAAGATAGAAGCCGATAAGATATTAAGTTGATTTTAAAAAGCTAAACTTTGGCAGTTTTTTGTTGACTTTCTCTAAAAAATGTATCCAAAAATCTTGATCCTTATAGAATTGCATTAAATATTTCTTTCTGTCGACTTTCCATTAAATATATTAAACTTTTGTGATACATTTTATCTGACTTTTTTCATCTTCTGCACATGCCAAGGACTTCTCTTGAGGATGTTACCATATTTTAATTAACCTCTTATAAGTCTTGGCCTTAATGCTAGTTTAAAATGTATTTTTAACGTTTTAAACCAATTACTTTCAAATTGGTTGCGGGTGTTCAATCCGTTAAAACCACTAATTAGGCCATTTAATATGCCAAACAGGCATCAAAACACACACGCCTAATTAGTTACCCAATCATATTATTAGAACCCACCCCACCCCGACCCCTCCCTCTTATACAATTGTTGTGCCTGCTGTATAAATACGAAAAACCCTTGAGTTACCGCAATTAGTTGGCCAACATGTATCCCAAATATCTGAGCCGCGACTATCCGCTGGAGAAGCACCTGTTTTACGTCACCAGGTACTCGTTCAGCTTGCTGGGATTGCGGTTCGAGCGTGTACCGACCATCTGGTCGATGGCCTGGCTGATCTTTAACTTTGTGAATCTGGCCCATTGCTGCCAGGCGGAGTTCAGCTTTGGCTGGCATTACATACGCAGCAGCCCCGTCGATGCGATGGACGCGTTCTGTCCGCTGGCCTGCAGCCTGACGACGCTCTTCAAGATGGGCTGCATGTGGCGCAGTCGCGTCGAGGTGGCCGCCCTCATCCGGCGCATCCGTCAGCTGACCGAGGACCAGGCGGACGAGCGGCGTCTGGAGCTGAAGCGCAGCTATTATCGGATGGCCACGCTGATGGGCATGCTTATCTTTACGCTCGGCTGCATCAATACCGGCGCCTTTGTGCTGCGCTCCTTCTGGGAGATGTGGATGCGTCGACGTCTGCCTTTCAAATACGATATGCCCTTCAGAATGCAGTGGGTCACATTGAGATTTTGTTGTTAACTATTTTCATCAACTCTCTGCCCGTTTAGCTTTCCAGCCTGGGCACATCGTCTGCCCCTGTATCCCTTGGCCTATGTCTACTCCACGTGGAGCGGTCAGGTAACGGTCTACGCCTTTGTTGCCACCGATGGCTTCTTCTTTAGCTTCACGCTCTACGTCACGTTCCTGCTTAAGGCGCTGCAAATGGACCTGCAGCGCGTCCTGAAGCCTGTTCAAGGTGAGTTCTAATTCTGATTTCTCCTCCTCCTCTTCCCTGCTTAATCTCCCATGCGGCAGCTCCCAGTCCGCGCGATTGCGAAAAGTGCTGCCAACAGCTGCGAAAAATTATCGATCGTCACAACGATATCGTTGGCATTGTTCAACGTTTCTCGGTGATAATGGCCGCGCCCACTTTTGCGCAATTCCTATCCGCTAGCTTGGTGATAGCCACCAGTGTTATCGATATACTTATGGTAAGTGCTATTTAGTTGCGTTTAAATTTAATCGATTTCAGTGATATCGATTTTATAAAGAATAAGAAAGAAATTTCTTTGATAGTTTTTTGGTTTTGCTTTTCTAAAGCTACACTGTGCTTTTTTTAAATGGTATCTGCAATTAAATTATTTTCTTGAAAATATTTTTTTCTTCAAAATGTTATGTTTTTATCTTGGTTGCATTCTTTTGAATTTAATTATCCAACTGCTGATATTAAAAAATTAAATAATGCTATTTTTAAAAAATGGGAGTTTTCGCTAGTTTTCCGGTCTCAATATCATACGGTATGTGGTCTACGCGGGCACAGTTTGTTCCTGTTTGTTTCTCTACTGTTACGGGGGCACCGAAATGTCGACGGCGGTGAGTGGAATGGGAATAAGGAATCATATGAACTTGCAACATATATATCAGATTTGGTTTATAGAGCCTGGAACTGGGCGAGGCTGCCTACAACAGCTACTGGTATCTGTGGAATCGCGAGGTGCGCCAACGCGTCTTTCTGCTCATCCTGCGCGCCCAGCGACCCATCACGGTGGAGGTGCCCTTCTTTGCGCCCTCGCTGCCCGTCTTCACATCGGTGCGTGCTTTGTTTTTCATTTTGCTTCTCTATTTTTGCTTTTCTTTCCCCTATTTCTTTTCATGCAGGTCATCAAGTTTACGGGCTCCATTGTGGCGCTGGCGAACACAATACTTTAGAGAACAAAACAAGCACGGAATTGAAGTTTTATGCCACATATAAAATTGCAACTTACTGGCGCCACAAGCGCCCGCCACAGGGTGGGGTGAGGTGGGGGTGCAGGGGCAGATATCGGGATAAACATTTACTAAAGTGGGAGGCATTTTGCGCTTGCCCTGAAAGTATGCAGCACAATTCAAGCACTCAACTTGGTTATAATTAGTTAAATGCGAGGGTTGCTTCTTATTTTGTTATTGCTTTAGTTACCCACAACAGATTCGAACCCAAAACATAATTAGCTCTACGTGAAACGTTCAATTTCGGGTTTCAATAATGGGAAATTCTTTAAAAATATATTGTGTAATTTCCAATTTAAAATAATTAAAAAATCAAGTATACAGTATATATAGATATATATCAAATTTAGCTATATATTAAAAAAAAGTTGGTTTGCTAAAAAATATTAACCAAAACAAATGTTAATTCACAATTTGAATAATAATTTACTGAACTTTTAAGTTATTTTTATTCGAGGACAGCAGTAAAAGTCCAATTTAGACCACACCAGGTGGGCAGTTTGGTAATTTGCGTTTGACGAGCTGACATAAGAAAATTTGCATTTGGCTTTTGGACATTTCGATTACAGCAAAAACAACGGGCATTGACGTCAAAAGAGAGACACTAAAAAGGACAACAACAACAACAAAGTGGAGCACTCTATGTGAGAAGGTTGATTAAAAGCGCCAGCAGGTTGCTGACATAACCAAATGATGTCCCCCTACACGGGTCACTCACTGGTCATTGGCCAAGGGCCACTGGGCGTATACGTAACGTAACTTCAGCAGTAACTAAGCAGCTATTTTCTTATTGCATATTTCACTGATCCCGTTAATCTAAGTGCCACAGTCCCTCTTCAGACACGTGAATCGCCTAACTCGAGATAGCTTCTTAGCCATAAATTGATTTGGTTTTCACTTATTGATAACTGAGAATTGCCGATTAGATTTCCGTGTGCGTGGCGCGATTAGCGGCAACAATGTCCAGCGGCCAGTCAAAAATTTCAGTTCACTAACGTCCGCTGATCTTGGCACCCAACTCGCCAAAAGTCCATACAACAATGGGCCACAATTTCAGACTGCTCAGTTTGCTGCTGGCCAGCGTTTTATTCCTGGCTGTAAGCAATGCAGGTGCGTAGAGGTTCGAGCCACTTAGTGGACAATAAATTGAAAAATAACATAATTGTTCATTTAATTTAGTTTTTCGACTAAATAGATTAGTGAGTATTCGAAATCAAACAAATGAATTTGATTGTTTTAGCTGGCATAAATTTAAACTGGCAAAAAATGTTTCTTTGTGCTTTAATTTTAAATGCAGGGTATTTATTTAAGCTAGCAAGGATACGAGTTCAAGGATATAGAGAAATCTTAGCCACAGGCTTGGTATAGAATAGTATAGGATAATAAACTGAACAGTATTATTAAAAATTAGCGCGCAGTTGATCTCCATGGTCACCTTATGCAGTCATAAATATTATTTCCACTTATCTCAAAAAGTTATTTATCTTGGAAAATCAGTAAAAAATACACAACTTTGCTGGAATTGAAAAATATATAGCTTTGATTATAGACTAGTATATTGTGCTATTAAATGTCGTGGCCATAAATCGTTGTAGACACCGTGATAAGCACAAGCCCAGCGCAGGATTAGTTCGGTAAACGGTTTAATTTACGCACCTTTTGCAGACCATCAACATGCGCGTTCCACGTCGCGGATTTCGCCCGCGCTGAAGAAGGAGGAGGAGACGCAGAGCGCCTATTGGCGGGAGAAGGCGCAGAGCACGCTGGCGGCCAAGCTGGCCGCCCTGGAGACGCTGGACACCAAGCAGGCGAAGAATGTGATCATGTTCCTGGGCGACGGCATGTCCATACACACGGTGACGGCGACGCGCGATTTTCTGGGCGACAGCTCCGAGAAGGTCTACTTCGAGCAGTTCCCCTACACGGGCCTGTCCAAGACGTACTGCGTGAACCGTCAGGTGGCGGACTCCGCCTGCACCTCGACCGCGTATTTGGGCGGCGTCAAAGGCAACTACGGCACCATTGGCGTCAACGCGAACGTGCCGAGGTACGACTGCAAGTTGGCCTACGAGGAGGCCAACCAGGTGGACAGCATTGCCAAGTGGGCGCAGGATGCCGGCAAGGATGCGGGCTTCGTGACCAGCGCTCGTGTCACGCACGCCTCGCCGGCGGGCTTGTACGCCCACATCTCCGATCGCAACTGGGAGAACGATGCGGAAATCGTGGCGGCCAGCTGTGATCCCGAGGAGAGCATCGACATTGCCCGCCAGCTGGTCGAATGGGATGTGGGCAAGCGGCTGAAGGTCGTCCTCGGCGGCGGCAGGCAGAACTTCCTGAACAGCACCGTGCGCGACGAGGTCGGCCATCCCGGCTATCGCCAGGACGGCCGCAATCTGATCCAGGACTGGCTGGCCGACAAGCGGTCGCAGAACGCCAGCGCCAGCTACGTGTGGAGTCGCAAGGGTCTCACCGAGGTGGACCTGAACAGCACGGACTATCTGCTCGGCCTGTTCGCCAACGATCATCTGCCGTACGACGGCGACCGGGCGCGCGATCCCAAGAACAGCCACCTGGCGGATCCCTCGCTGACCGAACTGACGGAGGCGGCGCTCCGTGTGCTCCGGCGCAACGAGCAGGGCTATTTCCTGTTCGTTGAGGGCGCCCGTATCGACATGGCGCATCACTCGAACTATGCGCGCCGCTCGCTGGAGGACACCGCCGAATTCGCCCGGGCCGTGCAGCGGGCGCGCGAGCTGACCTCCGTCGAGGATACGCTAATTGTGGTCACCTCGGATCACTCGCACGTGATGACGATCAACGGTTATCCGGTGAGTTGAGGGGCAACTCTGAATCCTCAAAACAATCCTAATCCCTCATTGAATTTCTACAGCGTCGCGAACAGGAAATCACGGGCCTGGCCGACTCCCTGGCCGATGACAATCTGCCGTACAATATACTCTCCTATGCCAACGGTCCCGGCTACGAGGGCGCCTACACCAAGGCCGAGGGCCGCAAACTCATCACCCAGCTGGACACGGAGCATCCGCTCTACGTCAGCCCCGCGATGGTGCCCCTCGACGCCGACACCCACGGTGGCGACGATGTGGCCGTCTTCGCCTCCGGCCCCTACGCCCAGTACTTTAGCGGCAACTACGAGCAGACCAACATACCCGCCATGATGGCCCGTGCCGCCAACATTGGACCCTTTGCCAATGTGCAGCCCTGAAAAGGATGTGTTTTTTTTGTTTTTGTCAATTCGAGTTGCAAAATGCAATTAAAACGCAAGCGAAACAACCAAATGCACTTCTCATTTCAGTTGGGTTTTTCTATCTTAGCGGAGGGTCTCTTAATTATCTCATGGAATGCAAAACTGGGCGGTTTATGTATGCTGTAATTATCAGCTTTTTATTTTCTTTTATATATACAGAATATAATATCATTTTTTTATATACGTTGTAGAGCACAAATTCTTGTTCTTTATGTCTGTTTATTGTGTGTTCTTCATGAAACTTGACAAATACCAATATTTTAAAACTATGTTTGTATCTATCCCAGGAACTATCAGTCGAAAATCAAGCATGAACGAACTCTTTTGTTTTTCCAAAATCTTAATGCACTCTCATCAATTAGGAGGCACTTTATTATATAGTTGTAATAGGAAAAATTGACTCCATCAATATATATATATAAAAGAGTATTCAATCTTTGGCATTCCTCGAAGAAAAATCGTTTTGGAATGGAATTGGTTTTAATTGAATACCAATTGGCGGCGACAGCAGCGCAATTTCCTGTCAATTCGCTCATAACAGCAACAGAAACAGGTGAGCTGCAGGTGCAGCACGAATTCAATTAACAGTCAACTTCAATCAGTCAATCAATAGACGTGATTGATAAGCTCAAGTACGAGTGAAACTATCATCTATCAGGGGATATGCAATAGAATATGATTATACACCGAATAGATGTGTGTGTGTGTGTTGAAGCACACAACAAAACAATGTGCCACATGGGGCAGCACAGTTATATACATACACACATATACATATATACACTAGATATTATGTGCTCCAGTTACGCCTTGTGGCGGTTTCTATTACTAGTTTGGCTCTTTGGCTTATGGGCGGCAGGTGCTGCAAACAATTTGATCACCGACTCTGCCAGTTGGCAACCGCAGTGCACGCTTCGGGCTCGGCTCTCTGGTAATTTTGTGGAAATCCCGTTAACCGCACACCGCACACCTGTGTGTGCGGTCTGGCATGGACATTGCAATGAACTTCTGCTGGCTGCCGCTTGTTAAGAGCCAGCTACATTTTGGTCATTGTCACCCTTGGTTGGTCAGTTTAGGTCATGGTTCACAGCACACAAATATTCTTTCCAACCCGTCGAAAATTTAATTAATAAACGCAATTTGTCAACTCACCCGGCAAATTTCCGCAGCTGTTGCACTATGTTAATGACAGTTACGGCTATCTTTAAACCAACTGCATCTTCTTTTTTATACTTACTGCACATTTAATAAAAAAAAACAAAAACAAATAAATAGGAACGCACAACACAACATTTTTGCACAATTTAATATTCATTTGCATTTTATTAAACGGTTTAGATTTTTTTGCTGCTGTTCAACACTGCAACAGCCGCTGTCTATCGATATCCTTAAGTGTGCGATATTTAAATGCGGCCAGCGTAAAGTAAACCAACGATCTTTAGTGCTTGCGAATATCGTAAGTTGAGCAGAAAGCGAAAGTAGGTTAAATACGATACGATTAAAACTACTGCTGGTAGTCAAAAAATTTCAAAAAAAATATATTTTGAAAGTATAATCGATCTAGATGACAAATCATGACCAAAATGCCTTCAAACATCTAAATCGGTTCAGTTTTGGTAAAGTTATCGAAGTTTGAAATATAGGACCTATGGGATTTGAGAACTTTACGTGTCAAAATTTTTGTCAATTTTGGCATGATTTTTTAGCAAAAATTTGACCCCCTAAAATCACTTTTTATGTTGTTTTTAATGCTTAATATGACAAATACAATCGATTAAAAACATAAATAATAAAATAAAAATCTAAATTTTGAACAAAAAATTTTTTTTTAAATGAGTAGGGTCTCCCTTTGTGATTTTTGTACCAAAAATTCAAAAAAAATTTTATTTTCAATAATTCATATTTTTTAAACGCAGAATCGAGCTATACAACAAATCATTACCAAAATGACATCAAACGTGAAAATTGGTTGACTTTCGACAAAGTTATGGCAGTTTGAAAAATGGGAGGTATGGATCCGAGGGGGTAACATGTCAAAATTTTTGGCAATTTTGGCATGTTTTTTGACCAAAAATTTGACCCCCTCAAAATCACTTTTAATGTTGTTTTTTATGCTTATTATGACAAATATAATCGATTAAAAACAGAAATTCAAAAATCTAAATTTTGAAAAAAAATTTTTTTTGAAAATATACAAGGGTCCCCCCTTGTGATTTTTGTACCAAAAAATCCAAAAAATTTTATGTTTAATAACGCATATATTTAAATGGAGAATTAATTTATATGACAAATCATGACGAAAATGCCTTCAAACGTCAAAATCGGTTCAGTTTTGGCAAAGTTATGGGTGCTCGAAATATGGGAGCTATGACATCCTTATATGTCAAAACTTCTGTTCATTTTGACATGAATTTCGACCAAAAATTCGACACCCTCAAAATCACTAAAACAGTTGATTTTTATACTAAGTATGACAAATACAATCGATTAAAAACAGAAATTCAAAAATCTAAATTTTGAAAAATTTTTTTTTGTTTTAATAAACAAGGGTTCCCCCTTGTGATTTTTGTACCAAAAAATACAAAAAATGTATTTTAAATAATTCATATATTTTAAATGCAGAATCAATCTATATAACAAATCATGACAAAAATGCCATAAGACTTGAAAATCGGTTTATTTTTGACAAAGTTATGGATGTTCGAAATATGCGAACACGAGTCAAGTTTTCTTTTAGATATTTTCACACCTGAACGTAAGTACTGTACAGCACTGTACAAATCCAAATTGGGAGCAGTGTGCACGGTGTTCGCATTAATCCTTTCAAAAGGGACACGTTTTAAATTCAAATCAAGCAATTTATTTTCGATTTCGGTACTTGCAACGAGTTATTTTTTTTTTGGTAATTTCCGTTTACCGTTTCAATCTAACAAGATTATGTTTTAATTTGTAAGCCTAGAATGGGAAATGACATTACAAACTTTAGATGGTTATCTGAGAGGGGGAGGGTGGGGCTTAGGGCCAAGGGTGGGCGTAGCTGGGCTAGCGACAAGAAAGTTGTGCGTTTGAACAACTGTGAAAGCCAAAAACCACTTGGCCAGTGCAGGCCTAGGAAACTGGGTCAGCAGCGACATGAGTGCAGAGTGAGCTAGAGCGCGAAAGTGTGGCTGCTGAGAGGTGGAGATAGAGATACACAAGCACACACACACACATACATACAGGCAGTTAAATACAGGTAGAGAGCTAGAGAGCGTATCAGATAAAAAGAAATCCAGTTGTGGCTTTTGTCTTTGTGGTTTCATGGGTTTCGACCAGCAAATGTTGTAAGGTCTGCGCACTTGAAGACCATTTTCAAATGCTTGCTGTGCATGCCTGCATATATGTATCTCGAAGATACTTGCTGCATAAACATTTCAAGAGGCAACTGAATTGTGGGCCAGCAGCAGCAACAACAACAATTATGCGCAATGCGCATACACAAAACGCTGTACTTGCCAGATGAGAAAAAAGCGCGCGCTAGAAAGAAGAAACAAAAAAAAAAACGGTGTCCAAACTAATGGCGCTGACTCAGCCGCAGTCGCAGTCGTTGGCAGCGCGAGCGCGAGCTTAACGTGCGCTACAAAAAAAAAATAAGAAGAAAAAACAAGACAAAAAGCTTTGCTCAGCTACAGAAGCGACAGGCAAACAACAAATACAGATACATACACACGGCCAACACGAACACGTGACGCCGCGTGTAGGTGTATGTGTAAGTAAATGTGTGTTGAAGCTCTCGCTGTCGCTTGTGGCTGCCGCATTCAAAGCTTTTTAACGAAACTTCTGCGCTCACTCTCACGCCCACTCTCGCGCTCACGATGTGATGCGCTCTCGTGTGTTATCTTGCGCTCGCGCACTTCTAAGCACATTCAAATTCGACGCGCTTTTTGTATCTTTCGTTTACACATTATGTACAGAGCGTGTGCGTCTGTATGTGTGTGTGTGTGTGCAGGGAGCACATGAGGCAGAGCAGGGGAATTTTTGCGCAGCGACTGCGACGCCGACGTAGCATTTAAGTGTGCCACATTATTTCATGTTGTTGCTGCTATGCTGCCTATGTCTTTGCTTGGTTGCCAAGCGCACACACAGTTACAGCTACAGATACAGATACATACTAGTTTTTATTTTCTTTCAGCCTTATGTCAAAATTCATGTGAATTAACAGCCAACGTTAGCGATGACTGCAGCATTTCAATTAATGCCGAATTCGTGTCAATGTATCTACAATAGAAACGCACCGAAACGCGCACAGATTCATTTGATTGTTATGTATCTGGCAGGCTGCAAAACTCGTTGGCCCTATGCGTTTATCGACATTTCGTCTGTTTACTTAACCTAAATGGAGACCACCAGCCGCCCACTTCTGATGCGGGGCAGGGGGGACAGCTTGGGGCTTATGTAAGTCTGGGTGCGGAAATGGGCTACATATGTACAACATGCACATACACTCGTATCCATAGAGAAAGAGAGAGAGACAGAGCTAGAGGGGCCGCCCTTTGCTCCATTAAATAAAGCTTTTTTAAGTGTACGCCTACATACGAAAAGAAAAAACAAGTTAAAAACTGTATTAAAAGGGCGCTGGAGGGGGTTAAAGTGAAACGCAGCTTGTGTAAAATTTTGCCATTTATACATATATTTTATATTATTTCACTTAATGCATAATGTTACTTATTTCAATTATAATGGATTATTATTTATATATATTTATATTTATATAATTTTCTTTTTGCTGTTGTTTGAACGCATGTACATAAGAAATCGGAAATCTTTTTTGTTTTTCATATAATTGTAACGCCCTTTAACTGCAATATGTTTTGAATTAGTTTTTCAATGTTGTTGTAGCTGCATAATTCAATTAGACTATAAATGAATTGGTAGGGTGTGTGTGTGCATGTGTGTGTGTTTGAGGCGCGCCCCGCCTTGGCCTATTTGCCTATTATTGTACACATTTGCCTAGTCGATATGAGCTGCGGCTTCAATTCACATGAATTCCAAATACAATTAATGTAAGTATATATATAATATATATATATTATATATATATATATATATATATAATGTAAGTATATATATATATATATATATATATATATATATATATATATATATATATATTTATAGTCTGTCGTGTCTGTTGTTGTTTTTGTTGCTGTTCCAGTGAGGCGGCTTAGTTGGCTTGCTTTTAAACATTTAATTAATTTTAAAATAGTGTAAACATAGGAATTTTAAGGTTTAAAATAAACTCTTCAACATCTCAATATTTAAACTGCAATTTGCAACTACTAAAGATATATCTATACATATATCCGACTCTGTTCTTTATAATTGAATACGCAAAATAACAAGGTATGGGTTTCAATGCACATCCTGTTCTTCTAAAATTAAAGGCATACATTGTGTATCTGTGCATATGTGTATATGAATATATATGTATATATAATATTTTTAAGAGAACATTTTGAAACATTTTAAAAATTATGTATGTGTACAAAAAGAAGAAATAATCGATTAGAACTTTTAGCGAGAAAAGAAATTAATGGTATATATATAAAAATTGTAACCGCTATAGCTCGAGTTATGGACTTGAATTGGCTTTAATACATTTAAATTCTATTTTTGTATATTTATATATAAATACACATTACTGAAGAGTGATCTTCCATTCATTTCTTTTTAGCTTGTAATTACATGAACATATATATATGAAGTTATATATATATATATTTAAACTTATATGTGCTTGTTGTTGCTGCTATGTCTTTTGTTTATTGTTGCCGTTATTTCGTTATTAGAGTTATTATTGTTGTTATTCTTTATCAATAGCAACAACAACTACATATTTACATCGCAATTGTTAGTTTTTTGTATTTTCGAGTACATTTTGCATTTTTTTTGGTTTAAATTTTTTAACTTTTCATTTTTTTTTTAATTTGTTGTTTTTTTCTTTCGTTCCCTCGTTTGATTAACTCCCTTCTGGCTGGGGCCATTTGAACCGACAGCTAAGTGCTACCTGAGCCCAGGTATAAAACCACAGGTAAATACAGGAATTTCATTTATAATTATAATACAACTCAATTAAAACTTGTTTTAACATTTGCGGGCATTTAAAATGTTCTCATTTCGGTTAAATATATATATATATAGATCTCAACACAATAATTACTACTAAATACAGTTCGAATTTATCATCGTAATTAACAGCTCATTTCGATTACCTGGCCAGTTTCTTGGCTGGGTTCGACTGGCTTTTATGTTTTTTTCGTTTGTTTTTTTCTTTTTTTTTTTTGTTTTTTTTTTTTTTTTTTTTTTTTTTTTTTTTTTTTTTTTTTTTTTTTTTTTTTTAAACCAATTTCTTACAAACACATCTCGTTAGTATATATATATATATAATTGATTTTATGGTTGCCTTTTGCTGCTGCTGCGGCTACGGGTACGATTACGGCTGATGCTGCTGCTGTTGATACTGCATCTACTGCTACTGTTGCTGTTGCTGTCTGTGTTTCATCAGGGTAAAAGAAACGTCTATGCTGAAGCGTCGGACCGTAGCGTTATCTCAGTTAATGTTGACCTCCTGGCTATCGGCTCCATCGATGGCCATGTTCATCTGCTGAGTAACGTTCGATTTGGCCAAGCAGGATCGTGCGACAGATTCAAAAAGCCTGCAAATAAGTGAAAATAATGTAGACGAAATGAATAAAAAAATTGCTTCAGCCGCTTAAGACTTACTCTATATAAATTTTCTTAAATATATTCAATTATTTGTACTTTGTTCATTGTTTCAAATTATTAATGGGTAAAATTTTTACTTAGAGGGATACTTTAAAAGTCAAGATAAAGCAAAAAAAAAATTTTTTTTGGAAGAAAACAAAATTTAAAAATCTTGAGCTATTTTTATGCTGCACACTGAATATTGTTAAAAAGTTCAAACCGATGAAATACAATCAGACATTCACCAAAATATCTGTAAGCAAAACGAATCGATGAAATCATAAAAAAACACCCAGCATCCTCCGGTGTATTTATCAACTACGCCTGGACTACATAAACTTAATGAATATGCTACAGCAATTAAATATACTATGCATAGATGATATAAAAATAATAAATGAATTGCTACTTACTTGGTAATCTCGGGTGCACAGTGCACGAAGTCATGATCCCAAAACTTGTAAATGGGATTCTTGATCAGCTCAATGAATGTGATGAGCAGTCCCCATGGATGAGGACGATTCACAATTAGACGTTCGAGCAGCACACGTGTTATCTGCTCCTGTATGGCCTCTGAGTTGGCCTCGGCAAACAGATGGAGCACCGCACAGCTGAAGTAGTGTGTGTGACTGTTTGGATAACGTAGCTGATTGGCAATGGCATTGAGGAATAGATAGCGACCCTCGGTATCCAGATCCACAGCCAAATTCTGGAAGATGTCCATGTGGGCGCTGTGCGCAATGTTCGATGTGTTGGGCACAAAGTTCTTGTTTCTGTAAAAAGAAATAAACATTGGATTAAATACAATTCCAAATTGGATTGAATTGGGCGAGCTGAGCGTACCTGATCAGTGCAATTGCCTGTGTGCCCACATACATAACCAGGGCATTCATGAGCGTCATGTTGTAGCGCGTGCCCGGCTCAGTGGTCACCTGCAGGTGGCCACGCAGCTCCGAGAGGAATGTGACGGGAGCGCGCGCCTTCAAATACGAGTCGAGGTCCTTACGGAAATTTGGCGGCTGAATGTTGCCGATATAGCTGCTGCACACCTTGGGCGCATTGCTGCTGTCCGATAGCATGTCCACTTTCAGATTGGGCGTAAACGGATCGGGCAGACGCATATTGCGCGGGAACGCCGACAATATGATGTTGCGCATCTGGACGCAGTTGGGCGGTATGGTGTCGCAGAAACCGAAATGATAGTCGCACAGGAATTCGGGGAAATCGTGCAAAAGGACGAGGAGCACACGCAGCGTGCCCTTGTACAGCAGCTGGACGGGCTTGCCCAGTTCGGTGTTGCGCAAGAACGGCGCCAGATATTTGAAGAGATCCTGCAGCAGCTGTGCGTAGAGGGGCCAGCCCTTCTGGCCGGGTATGTGCACCAGAATGCGGCCAAGGAAGACGCGATGTGAGATTAGCTCCAGCCAGGCAAAACAGAAGCCGGGCGCCACGCTCGGATTGAGCAGATGATATGTGTAGGCAAAGGCCGACACGATGCTGTGCATCAGCGACTCGAGATTGCCATCGGCGGAGCACAGCTCCATGAAGAGCATCATGAAGAAGCGATGGTAGCCAACCTGTTGGAAGCCAACGCCGCGCAGCTCATGATCCTTGAGCAGCGTGCCCAATACAATGCCTAGCACCTTGTTGAGCAAATTAATTTTGGTCGTTGGATTGCCCGCCTCGCCCGAATGTCGGACCAGCATCGCAATCAAATGGACAAACGCATCGATCCATTGGAATATCTTGTTCTTGGCCTGGCTAATTGTCAAACTTGGATCCGCGTACATGCGGTAGACGACTTCCGTGCAGAGGTGCGTCGCCTGCCGGAAGAAACGTGTTATCAAATCATCCGTCTTCAGTATGCCGTAGGTGTTCATCTTTTGCACAAAGGCGCCAAAATTACGGGAATCGCGAGTCGTCTGATGGTTTTGCTGTGTATACAAAGCAACCCAATCCTTGAGCAGAAACTCGGTCTTCTCCTGCAGCCCAGGCGGATCATCCGTGTCGCATGACTAAAAAAAAATATCAAATATAAATAAATTGAATTTTTCACAAGTTTAATCTGGCACCTACCCTGACATGATGCATGCCGGAGTGTATGTAATGGGATGCGCCGGCCAGGTACCGTTCACCCGGATTGAAGGAGCCATAGTCGCTGGTATTCAGATTGCCCGACCACAGCGTCTCAATGGCATTCACAATGCACTCGGGATAGCGGTGACGCTGCTGGGTGAGTCGGCCAAGCAGCTCGACCGTGGCCATAAACTCATTGTCGGACACAATATTGATGGCCCGATCCTCCATGATGAGGCGTTCGATGAGCGCAATGCCAAACGATATGGCCATATAATTGTTGCCATTGTCCATACAGTCGCGCAGCATGCCATCGAACTGATTGAGATTGACGAAGTGCGACGTGATAAGGGCGCGTGCGGCCTCCACATTGTAGCGCACCTCCTCGCGTATGTCGAAGAAGCACTTGGTCACCGCCCGCTCCGTGTTGGGCGCACCGAAGCTGTTGTGCAGCAGGCTGAGGATGCGCAAGTGTATGTCGCGATAGAGCTTCATTTGTTCCAAGTGATCCTGAACGTTGATCAGACCCTCGGTCAGGCCCTCGACGGCGCGCGTGAGCAGATTGAATGCGGACTCCTGGTCGCGCAGGCGTCGGGTGGCCATCAGTGCGTTGAGGAGCATGTGCATCTTGCTGGCCTGTAGCTGCAGTGTGGGCACATTGATGGCGGTGTTCAAGAACGCCTCCATTTTGCTGGCAACCTCGGCATAGACCATGCTGCTCTCATCGTTGGCAAACACATTCGGCGGCTGCAGCTCCTGTGGCTTGGGCACAAACAGCGCAATGTCCCGGTCGCTCATCTGCTGGAATCCAGGAATGCAGCGTGCAAACTCCGAATAGACGGCATAGAGTGTGGGCGGTGCAGGGCCAACCTTTAGCCGCACTGGCTCCGGCAGCCGTTCCTGCTGATAGGTCAGTATCTGTGCATCCACAAAGTGGCTGCCCTCCTCGCGTGCTATTTTCCTGGTCTCAAAGTCGGTCGACAGCCGTCGATCGATCTCGAGCGCCGACTTCTCCGCCGATGTCTTCTGTATGAACGTGCAGACGAGCTCCACATTCTCGTTGGCCAGCTGCATGGAGGCCGCCTGTATATCGGGCAAGCTGGTGACGCCCGTCAGTGCGGCCATGAAGGCCTTGTGCAGATTCTGATTAATTGCGCGCGCTATCTCATCCTTGCCGGTCATCATGGCCATGCCAGCGGCCAGGTTGCGCACCATCTGATGGGCGGCGGTGCGCATGCGATTCTCGTCCGCGTCCAGGGCGAAATCTTTGCGTATGATCTGCTCGGTGGTGGCGCAGGCGATGCGTATGCTGCGATCCACGACAGGCTGCAGCCAGTCGGTAATTGTGCGCTCGATGGCGTTCACCACGATGTGCTTGATGCCCGGATTGGCGTGCAGGAACGGTATATTCGGTGGCAGCACCAGCTGCTGGGCAATCCATTGGAAATTGTTCACGTTCACCTCGACGTACGAATAGCGCGGCTCTGGCGGCGGCAATACCACCTGGCTGGGATCTGTCGGCAAGTTGGGCGATGAAACTGAACCGGGCGCATTCGAATTGTTCATCATCATGGCCTGTGCATCCACTTCAGCGGATGGTGGCGGCTGCTGTGGTGGCTGTTGCTGCTGTTGTTGCTGCTGTTGCGCCTGTTGTTGCTGCTGCTGCTGTTGCTGATGTTGCTGCTGCTGCTGCTGCTGTTGTTGCTGTTGATGCTGTTGCGCCTGTTGTTGCGGTGGAGGCGCCTCAACCACCTTGGGCTTTGGCTGCGACATTTGCTGTTCGATGAGCAGCGCACGCGTCGGATCCTTCAGGTAGATGACAGGCTTGAGCTTTTCCAGCTCCAAATTGAGCGTCTTGCAGAGCACTTCGATTTCGAATTTAAGATTCAGCTTGAGATCGGGCTCCTGATGTAGCTCACCCAGCACATACATAATGCCCATGGTCCAGGGATTTGGCGATTTGAAAATGCGCGATTTAGCAGATGATTCCAATATCTTGGCCACGAATGGCACCACAAACAACAGCTCCTGCTGTCCCTTGTGATAGGCCTCGGCCAGCAGCGATTTGAGGTCCAGATCCAGCTGTAGAATGGGCCGATTGCGACCCAGCGTCATCATGCCCAGCCAATGGCCGAGATTCTTAAGCAGACTGCGGTCCGAGAAATTGATGACACCCTTGTCGGAGCGCAACAGCACCTTGATGTTGCGCAGCGTCTCCTTGGTGACGTACCGATTGATCTCGATATTCTTGAGGGCGTCCAAGAAGTTGTAGTAGAGCGTATGAAAGTTGAATTCCATGGAGGCGCGCTTCAGCACAAGATATTGGGCCAGCCAGGGCCAATATTCTTTGGTCATGATCTCCTTGATTTCCTCGCACTTTTGCGGTATATTCAGCTGGCTGAGATTGTTGAATATAAACGCCGTCTTGTCCTGCACCGTCTCTGGCGGCACTGTCACCTTCTCCTCCTGATTGGCCACCAGGAGCGTATCAATGTTGGTCGCATTCGCAATCGATTTCATGCGCGTGGCATGCGACACCACAACGGGCGGCTTTTGTACATTCGGAGCAGCTGGCATGTTGCCTGCAACAACAAGATTGAAAGATTTGGGGTAAACGGATGTTTCGGCGTTAAACAGCATAGTTGAACTTACCGGGCATGGAACCGGCACGATATAGCGGCTCCGCTCCACCCTGCGCAATGGCCGACGATGGTATGGTGTTGCTTAGGCCAAGCAGTTTCTGTGGCGGCGGCTCCTGGCCATGCATGCCGAACTCCACATACTGGATGAGATGCTGCGGAAAGTCGCTAAAGTGCGGTATGGAGCGTATGTGCTCGCAGTATTTGTTGTAGGTGTGCAGGCGCGTCTTGAACCGATCGAGTGCCGTCACCCCAAAGTAGTACAGCTTGGAGCCCTCTGGCTTGCGCAGGGCATCGAGGACGCAGCGCAGCGAGAGGCCCAGGGCCACAAATGTGGGCACCAGATTGCGATCGATGATGCCGCCAAAGAGTTGAGCGGTGATTTGCAGCTCCTTCTCGGGATAGTGGGCAAAGAAGCGATACTCCTCGAACAGATTGCGCAGCATGCAAAGGAAGACCTCCTGCTCGCGGCGATTGCTCGACTCCTTGAAGCGCTGCAGTATGTCGAGCACCTCGTCGATGGAGAGCGTTGGATTCGGCTGATGGTTGTAGATGCGCTGAAAATATGAGTTCGCCTCATCCTCGACCTCCTTGGAAACGGGCATCTGTAGATCGGCCATCACCGGATTGTTTGGATTTGGCGGCGTTGGCGTCGGCTGCGGTCCCGCTGGCAGCATACGGCCCAGATTACCCACATTTGGAGGCGGCGGCGCTGGGATTTGTAGTGGAATGGGCGGATAGGGGTTGGTGCCGGGATTCATAAGACGCGACGGAGATGCTGGAGTAGAAACCAAGTTGTCTGTAGCCGTTCATAAAGATGGGTATAAATATATATAAAACCAAATTACAAACATGCGCGCACACACCACATCCACAAAAAAAAAAACATAGAACAAAAGCAACAAGAAGCAAAACAACGAGTCCGTATCCATTAGAGATTCTCGCCAGGAGTGAATAGCAGGAGTGGCGTCAGCTCTAATGGACACACCTTAACCTTCTATACTTACTCAGCATGTTGCCAAAGTTGAAGGCTCCGTTGGGTCCGCCCAGATTGAGGCCCGCCAGATTGTTGGACATGTTGGTAAGCGGATCCATGCCGCCCGGCCCAAACATTTGCTGTGCGTTCAAATTGCCCGAGAACGGCTGTTGTGGCTGCGGCGGTGGTGGCACTGATCCGGGCACAATTCCGCCGCCCGGCAAGTCCATGCCGCGGTGTCCACGCAAAATACTCGGCGGCGGCGGCACAAGACCCTGCGGACCGCCAGCCTGCTGTTGTTGTTGCTGCTGTGCGGCACGCGCCTTGTTCGCCATGATGGCCACATTGCCGGCCATGCGCATTATCATTTCGGCAATCTCCGGCTCCATGCAGGTGTTGATGCACGCCTGGAGACAGTTGATCATTGTGGTCACGGTTTCGGGCAGCAGCTGAGCCTGCTTGGGCGGCAGCTGATCCTCCGGCAGCTTAGCGTTGGTCACCTGCGGACAGCGACGCTGCAGCACCTTGATCATGGCCTGCATGAAGGGCTCGCCATGATCGCGCAACTTGTCGCTCAGCCATTTCTCCAGTTTCAAGTACTCGCGCCTCGAGGCCAGGCAGGCGAGATCGATGATGAACAGAAAGGAGCGCGCATTGAGCAGCGAGGAGAGCGCCTTCAGATCCTGCGCCAGATCGAGAATGCGCGACAGCTTCACCTGATCGAATTCGCTGCCACGCAAATACCATTCGGACATGGCGTTCATGATGCTCGGCCTCAGTTGAAAGTTGGTCGAGCTCCAGGCGCTGGCCAGTATCACATTCGAATTGGGATGATTGCCCAGGAACGTGGGTATTAGCTGATTGAACAGATCCTGGCGCAGTGGCGTCAAAGGCGGACTTATATGCAGCAATGCCAAGAACAGCACATCCGGACAATTCTGTGCCGGAAATTTGAACAGTTCGTGCACCTGATTAAAGTAGCCCTTGTCCGCAATGGAGAGCAGCACCTCAACCAGATGAAGCGATTTCCATGCAGCAATCTCTTTATTCTCAGCATCGGGCGGCGTTTTTAGCACATCCAGCGCGGGCTGGCTGAAAACGTAATCGGCAAACGAGAACAGATCGGGATTCTTTAGCATTGTGGTTATCAGCGACAATTGACCCTCCGTGTTCGCCCAGTGGCGGTAAATGCATTCAGGTTGTGGAAACAGATTCGACTGCGTCGCTAATCGGAAAATGGTCAGCAGCAGGTCTAGGCCGATGCGATCCCTTAGCACAAACTCTGGATGATCGAGCTCTGTAAGATGTAAATAAATTTTGAAGGTATATATGAATAAATACTCCGACCACTAAAACTGTCGATAATTTTAAATATATACGGTTCGCTTCTGATAAATAACTTATATAAAAAAAATCGCGTCCCTATTTCCATAAAAACTTTATTAAACCAAATAAATTAAATGACCAAAAACAAACAGAAAAAATATGACAAATAATAAATTACTAAACATATGACAGAAAGCACAAATAACTAGGGATAGTCAAGAACTATCAAAACGAATATAAGCGTGTCTCAGTCAAGTATACTCGACTAGAAGATACTCTGTACTCCAACAAGGGATTCAATTCGAACGGAGAGCTAACGTAACCTCGCTTATTAGGATGAATATGAATATTATAAAAAAAAGGAGTTATCTGAATTGTTGGAGCTATTAATAACGTATATTCCTATATTTTAAAATGTTGTTCATAGAAACCAATAGAATAGTAACACGGTATATATACGTTGATCACTTACCCATGCAGACATCCTTCCAGTTGAGCTGTGGCACCAGCTCCTTGAGCGCCTGTACAAACACGTCCGGCTTCCATGTTTGTGTCGCATCCGTCGTCTCCTTTTTGTCCTTTTTCTCGCTGGCACTGCTGGATTCGCTGTTGCCATCGTTGTTGTTGTTGGCGGTTGAATTCTGTTGTGCGGATTGTGAACCGGTGGAGCTGCCGCTGCCACCTTGCTGTCCCTGTCCCTGGCCCGGCCAGAAGTTGGCTGGTGTCGGTAGATTTACATTGCAGTCGAGCAGCGACGAGTGACGCCGGCACATGAGGCCAACAATTTTTGCAACATCTTTGGGCTGCAATTCCCGGGAGCCGCCGCCGCAACACAAATGATTCTTGCAATCTTCAACGCTCGATGTAAATTCATAACCGATTTCAAGGATTAAATTAATCCAAGATGTGTCCATAATATTATTTTTGCCCTGTAACAGCACAAGATTGTTAAATAAAACGCTGCCTGGAACAGAGTAAAGATAACTCGAATAAAAAGTTGTTGTACGCACCTGATTTGTGAATATTATCTCGCATAAATGGTCATAGATATCCTCAATGCCAACTTCATTCAGATTATCTGCATTTGAGCTGCTCCAGCTGCTGGTGTTCGTCGGGTTCGTGTTCGTCGTTTCCTCCTCTGCATCAGTTTCGTTGGCGTTCGATTTGGCGGCCGTCGTTGGCGTCGTCGTCGTTCCGCCACGATATAAAAGCGGTGCTAATACCAATGGCACCGCTTCCCGCGGAAACTCCTCGCGTAGCTTGTTCAAAAACTTCGCCTCCAGCTGCGGCGTCACGTAATCGCCCAAGCAGCACAGCAAATACTGCAACAGATCAAACGAGATCTCGTGCAGGCCACTGGCTGCAGCTGTGGCGGCCCCGTTTTGGCCCAAATATGAATCGAGCAACTCGGGTAGCGAGCTGCGCAGATTCTCCCGTGCGCTTTTCCGTAGCTCGGGATGGAAGCTGTGGGTAATCGCTAGCGCAAAGATGCACTCGCAAAGTTTGTTGATGCCTGTTAACTTGGCCACCTGAGTTATCAGCTCGGCAAGTGCAACTGGCTTCACAACCTGTGGGAAAAGGAGAGACAATATAGAGAAGATTAATCATTGAATTTACATTTCCAGGATTCGTTGACGCACCTTTTGTGTGGCAAAATGCTGATCGAAGGCGGTGCAAATGTTGGTCACAAACGAGGAGCTCTGCAACTGCCGCTGCAAGTGGGCGCCAAGGAGTTTCGCCTGCAGCTGCGCGGTGACGTTCGGTGTTGGATCGTTCAAGTTAAGTACCGTAAACAGATATCGCAGGCAGCTACGATCCGCTTCGAGGCCGTACTCTTGGAAAAACTGTTGTTGTAAAAAGAGGTCACACAGACGCACAGAGAGAGAGAGAGAGAGAGAGAGAGAGAGAGAATAAGAGATAGAAGGGAAGAGAAGATAAGACGATTAATTCGATGTCGCTCAGCCGATTACCTGAGCATTTTGCCGTGCCCGGGCAGCAGAAGTTAGAGATCGATAACACATGAGCAATTCATCAAAAGCGGTCACACAATCAACTGAATTATAATTGATGCAACTATTTACAATTATCTTCTTTTTCTTCGATTTTCATTGCACACTTTAAAATTTTGGCAAGTCACAAACAGAAATGTGAAGCGTAGCTAGCTCCACAACGATCGTCAAACTAAATTTTTTAATAAAATCCTAAACTACAAACAACTTAAAAGCCTTTCACATACTCAACACTCACACTGCAAAAACAAAAACTCAAATATGAAACTTAATCGAGTGTACGCAGAAGCGAGACAGCAACAGCTGTGGCCGCGCGCAGCTGCTCCACAACAAAAATGCAAAACGAAAAAAAAATGACATACAAAGTACTCCTCACTCAACTTGGGAATTTTAGGCCTACACACACACACCGCAAGGGGTGAGCAAGAAGGTATGGCTGCGTATTAGTGTTGGTAGCCCAACGAAAAATTTTATATCTATATACACACATTATAGGCACATATGAAAAGAAGTATTAATTCAAAATTCGAGCAGTTTCTTACCCAAATCCAAGCTTATTGCACAAATGCTCGACGGATATTTTTACAAACTATATTGCGCACGCAAAATATAGAGTAATGTGGAAAGTAAAGTCCGTCGTACACTGAACTTCAAGAGCTGGCGGCAGCGCAGCTGGCAGTAAAGTTTGTACGCGTTTTTCTCTTTTAAGTTTTTTTTTGCACAATTTCACTAAAGGTTTTTTTCACTGAGGTGCACGCAACGCGACACGCAGTGTTTACAGCTATTAATTGGACTACTTTTATGCATTCTTAATAACTAGCAACTTAACAAAAAAGGCAATTTTTACAAGAAACTCGCGCAACGCAGAGAAATTTTCTGCTTTTACACAAACTGTAATGGCGTCGGCGAAAATGCATGTGCGAGCGAAATGGCAATATAGCCGCTGTGCAATTAGGTTGGCAGCACTGTTGGCCAGCCGATATGTGCAAAATTTGCCAACACTCTTTGACTATTTCATTTCTATTGCAATTGCTGCTGCTGGTTGTTGTTGTTATTGTTATTATTTGGTTATGTATTTTGAAACAAGGTTAAATGTGAAACGTACCTGTTTTATTTGTTCGCTGCTCTCATTAAAATTTCGTTTGTTCACGTGTTTGACCAAATTACGAATCTGCGATAGCGGCGTCTTCACTTGGTGCTCTACGTTCATAATTCTCGTATCAAATTTGTGGGTTCTGTGGTGTTCTGTGAGCTTTTCCTTTTCAATTTTCTTTTATTGTTGTTTTTGGCTGCTGATGAGCTGCTCTGTGTTTCGGTATTGCTGTTTCTGACGACTGAGCGCTTAATTTTGCTTGTGGTGGGTGGCGGTTGCGGTGTTGATAACGCCGAAATGTGTCGGAAATACTTTTCATACGTATATACGTGTATAATATACGTACGTACATACGTATTTACCAATTGTCTTAGTATTGGCGTTTGACGTATTTGTTGCTTCTTCTTCGGACGTAAACGTAAACGTAAACTGCGGTGCGCTTCCTTCAGTTCAATTTGCGGCGCAAATAGCAATATTTATAGTATATATGAGTCGATTTATTAATTGTTTTTGTTTTCCTTGTTCTGCTAATTCACGGCATTTGGCTGAGGCCCCCGTCCAAGGGGCCATAGTCAGCTCTACATTGCTGGCATCTATTTGGACAATTCGAGCAACAAACAAATTGCACAAGTCATGGGCTAGCTGTTGCTGCTATTTGGTTAACTTTTAACTTTTACCTCGTCCCCCAAGTCTTTTGCCAGCACACACGTAATGGAAATGAATGAATCGCACGTACGCACACACACACACACTTGTACACTCACACTCGCATGCACATGGGACAAAGGAAATTTCTTGATTTGTTGCCACAGCACGTTTTATCCACGGATTTTAGCTAGAAAAGGCACTGAAATTTTATCGGTATAATCCAAATATGTTATTTTTTTCAAAATTTTTATTGTTTTTACGCTTAATTTTGATTAATTTAATCGCTATTCGATCGCTTTAATTTTGTTCGTGTCTGTTCCACAACTAGAGATGTACAAGAAACATCGCTGCAATGCTACTATCGATAGCGCCATTGACGACAATGCCAGTGTTGTACAAAGTTGCACAGGGGCAAACAGCTGTTGCTTTATTTTAATTAAACTTCAATTAACTATGGTAATTAAATACTTAATAAAACTGTAGACTAACTGGAATACATATATTTTATGGCATTTGCTGATTATTGTTTTTAAAAGTTGTTTCATTGACTGCACAATCGCCACCTGATAAACCATCATACAGTCTGCTCGTGCGCCGCTGTCGCACCACTCGCGAGTGTACATAACAAGTACGCTGCAGCCACAACGCACACACAACCGTTAAATCAGCCAATCGAGTTAAATGTGTGCAGCGCGTAATTCAATTGTAAATGCATTGTTTAAACAAAATGTGCTCTTCGGCCGCAGCACAGCCGGCCGACGGCTGAGAAGCAGCGCAGCGAGCAGCGATTCCAACAAACCTGGAGCACCCCCCACCTCCCACACTCCGCTCGGGTCGACCAAGTCGACGGGTCGAAAAACAGTGAGTGATTTCCAAGAGCTCTACGAAGCAACCAAAAAGAAATTTCAATGTAAGCCTTACAATCTACAGGCACTATAAATATGCACACAAACTCTGTCTATTATTAGTGGGGTCAAATCGCTTGAACCCAAAGTGCTCTACATATTGACGAAAAAAAGTAAAATAAAATACTTATCTACCCTTCATTGATTTTAGCCAAAAAGCTGCCCGTTGATGTGCGTCCAGATGCCGTCTTTGCGTGCAACGAACTCGACCTGAGCGAGGTGCAGGTGTATGGCTTCGACTACGATTACACGCTGGCCTGCTACAAGCCCATATTGGAGGATTTGCTGTACAATTTGGCGCGCGAGGTGCTCGTGAAGCGCTTCAGGTATCCGGATGACATCCTCCATCTGGAGTATGAGCCGAACTTTGCGGTGCGCGGCCTGCACTACGATGTCGAGAAGGGTTTGCTGGTGAAGCTCGACTCGTTCCTGCAGCTCCAATTGGGCTCAGTGTATCGCGGACGGACCAAGGTCTGCGGGGAGGAGGTGCTCAAGCTCTACCACAATCGCCTGCTGCCCATCGCCTATGTGGAGGGGCCCAATAACTCCTATAACGTGTGTACTTAGTAGTTGTTCTAGTAAATTCAAATTGTAATTCAAGCCTGTTTATTTGTAGCACAATACAAACTCGAAAATGGTGCAACTGGCCGATTTGTTCTCGGTGCCGGAAATGTGTCTGCTGTGCAATGTTATCGAATATTTTGAACGCAATCGCATCGATTACAATCCCGAAATTGTGTTCCACGACACCAGAGCCGCGATGGGCTCCTGCCATCCCATTATGCACGCCACCGTCATGAAGGACACGGCCAAATATATCGAACGGAATGCAAAACTTGTACAATACTTTCAGAAGCTGAAGGAGGCGGGCAAGAATCTGTTTCTGGTGACCAACAGTCCCTTTTCGTTTGTGTAAGCTCATCTAATCTCATTTAATAATATCCAATATTAATAATGATAATCGTTTTCTTTAGGAACTGTGGCATGTCTTATCTGGTGGGTGCCAATTGGCGGGATTTCTTCGATGTGGTCATCGTGCAGGCACGCAAACCCAAATTCTTTACGGACGAATCTCGACCCATTCGGCTGTTCGACGAGAAAACCAGATCGCATGTCTGGGATCGCGTGTTCAAGCTGGAAAAGGGCAAAATCTATTACGAGGTAGAATTTACTGCGCATTTTGCACAAAATTAACATAACAGGTTGTGCAAACAATTAATGAAAATGAAAACTAATACAGCAGACAGTTGAAAACTGCAATTTGCATTAATTGGAATAGCGTAGAAGTGGAATATAATGGATTGAATTTTACATTTTCATAAAATCTTAAGAAGAAACATTTTTATATTACTTTTATATATATTTATGTTGTTATATTTATGTTGACCTCTTATCCACAAACTCTCTCTAATTGCCTCTGTATTTCTAATTATTTTCTGCCCAGGGCTCGGTGCGACAGCTGCAGGAGTTGAAAGGCTGGCGTGGCCACTCGGTGCTCTACTTTGGGGATCATCCCTACAGCGATCTGGCTGATGTGACGCTAAAGCATAGCTGGCGCACAGGCGCCATAATCAGCGAGCTGAACGTAAATATAGATCAATTGAAAACTAAATCAATTTCTAAACAAACTTTATTTGCAGCATGAAATTAAGACATTGAATCGCGCGGACTTTAAGATGAGCGCCAATTGGCTGCAAATGCTCACGCAGCTGATCGAGGACACGCAGGACGAGGAGAGCGAGGCGGCGCAGGAGTGCCTGCGCGATTGGATGGACGAGCGCGATCAATTGCGGTAGACAACAGTCGAAATTAATTGAAGTGCACACCAACTAACTAATCCACAATTTATCATTTGCAGCAACAAAACAAAGAACGTGTTTAACGAGCAGTTTGGCAGCGTTTTTCGCACGTACCACAATCCCACGTACTTTTCACGGCGGCTCTTCCGCTTCGCGGACATCTACACCAGTGACATAACGAATTTGCTCAAATTCTCGACATCGCACACGTTCTATCCCCGACGTGGCGTCATGCCCCACGAATATGCCTCACATTTCATTTAAAAAACGGGGGAGGGGCCGGCGATTTTAGCTCTCTGTCACAACACGTAGTTTTAGGTTTGAAAAAAAGTGCCAGTGTTTTCTCGTTGTTGTTTTTCTTGTTGTTGTTGTTGTTATTTATAGCTTCAATCTAGAGAATTTATATGTCGTTGGCTGCCTATTTGCATAGCTGCTCAATAAAATCGTTGTAATAGTTGACAAACACCCGCCTCGTCTCCCCCGCCAGGCAATTGACTGCCCCGCGCATGCTTTCCAGCTCTGCTGCGCTGCATTTGTGCCTGCCCCACGCGACCAGATCCCACAGGCAGGCCAGCTTCGTTATGTATGCAATGGAACTGGGACCAGACTGCTCAGCGGTGCCCGCCAGCTGGAAGTTGATTATGCGCACCATTTGATCATAATCGTGGTCATCGAATGTGGCGCCATCTGTGGGGAAATGTAAATGTGAATAATAGTAAATGAGACACGACTGCACAATACTCTGTTAACAGCTTAATTATAGCTGCAATATTTTTAGAAAAATGTATTCACCTTCCTTGGCTGCAAAGCACGCCGAGATCAGCTCCTCGGCCAGGCTCAGCCTGAGACTGTGATAATCCAGCAGCCAAGTGCCGAGCTTGTCGAAGAATTCGAATGCCGCGTGGCGCGCCTTCCTCTCATGACAGCGCTCCAACAGCTCAAGGAACTCATCGTACCAACCGAGCAGCTGCGGCGCTCGGCACACGGCACAGCTTAGGCTCAGCTCCTCCCGCGGCTGCAGCCACCAGCTGAGGTTGTTCTGCTGGGTGAGCGCAGGCACAAAGCTCTGACCGCACTGGGCTCTCTCGCAGCGATAGCGATGGAATTTGAGCTGCAAACAAGATATGTAAGCATGTTGAAGTCGGATGTAACCGACTGCGCAATACTCGCTCACTGAGTGATAGCAGCTTAAAATGGACTTAACGGAAAACGGCTTAAATGAAAACTGTCTCACAAATTTTGTAATTATCTCTAAAATTGTGGAAAATATGAATTTTAGCAGTTGACCCGATCCCCAGAAATATAGATCTCAGCGATTTGCGACAACTCTAGTGTAGGTTTTCAGTAATTTCAATACTAAGGGAGATCCTTTTAGATTTGTGTGATTTGCCACGCTATCTTAACTGTCCCTGACGTGGATATACACGTCTATATATTAATTATTTCAAATCTAATACGGAGAGACATTGCAGAAACCCGATACGCTCTTTTTACTTGGTGAACGAGTACAACAGGGATTATCTGTATAAAGCAGAACCGGGATCAACCCACATAATCCTGATCCGGCTGTGCGCGCAAGCACTTTGAGCAGCGGCAGGTGAATTTGTACGTCCGCTGCAGCTGCGCCTGGCGCTGTGCGCACGTGGCGCTCCTGTAGTCCGGCGTATAGCAGTTGTAGATCTCCTCGCCGGCGGCGATTGGCCGCGCCGCAAAGTTGCTCACCGAGCAGCCGTCGTACCGGGTGCGTAGGCTGGGCGCACAGGCGTGATTGCACAGGCTCAAATACGGCAAGTTGAGGGCCGTAATTAGCGTCGTCTGGCCAAATTTGTGCAGGCAGCCCAATTTTAAGTGATGCGGTGCCCGCCAGAGCTGCGGCTGCAGCAGCGCAAACTGATGCGGGGGCAGGGAGCAGGGCACCAGGGCATCGGCCACATGGCCATTGACGAGCAGCTGGCCGGCACAGCGCAGGATTAGCGCGCCAACCAGCAGATGCCAATCCGCGGCAGGAGCAGACGAGCAGCGGAGCAGCTGCTCATAGAAACTGGTGCATGTGTGCAGGTAAACCTGTAGGAGATTGGCGCAGAGCGCATGATAAACCAGCTCCGCAGCGGGCGCCTTGTCCAGGTGGCTTATCATGCACAGACTCTGCAGGGATTGTGGAGCAGCCGCCCAATTGCAGTTGGCATCTCTCATGGACATCAGTGCTTGCCACAGCGCGGAGGCACGGGAGCTGCCCTGCAGCTGTGGCAGCCACATGGGCAGATATGTCAGCACCATGCGCATGGCCAGATGGGACACGCCCACCAGGGCCAGCAGATCCCTGCGATAGGCCGCACACTCGTGGCTGTGGGTGCGCGCATGCAGCCGGCGACAGCGGCGGGAGCAGTAGACCACCCGCTGGTGGCACTGCGGACAGGGTATGGGCGCGCACAGCAGACTGGCGGCGCACTGCTGGCAGATCAGTCGCTGCTCGACGGGCACAAAGCAAGCCGCCTGCTCGGTAAATATGAGCTCGCCCTGGGCAATAGGCTCCGTGACAACCATGTGGCGTCCTTTCTGGCCCGTTTCGGTTGAGCTGCAAGCAGTTGGAAATTTTAATTGATAGAAAACTTTTTATTCCCTCTTTTTCACCTACATTTTGTGGTTCAATTTGTGCTCCTTTTGCAACTCTTGTGGCTGTGGCGCTTGCTGCGCGCTTCGCAGCTGCTCCAATTGCTGCTGCAGCTGCTCCAGCTGCTGGCGATAGCCTGCGTTCAGCGGCAGCTGCTCCAGGCTGGCCAGATGCTCGGCCAGCTGGTCGCTGTTGCCCAGCTTCAGGGCGCAATGGGCCTGCCGCATGATGAGCTTGTGCAGCAGCCGCTTGGGATAGCCAAACTCCAAGGCGCAGGCGCAGTCATCGTAGGCCTGCTCGTAGTAGCCAAAGTCCTGCAGCGCCAGGCCGCGATTCGCGTAGCTCAGACACAGTTCGTCGTGGGCGTGCTCCGCCTCCAGGATTGCCTGCGTGTAGAGGCGACATGCGCCGAGTAAGCAATCCGCCAGGTCGGCACCCTTTTTGCCGGCCCTTGATTTGTACAGGCGGTTGCCCTGTTCCCGCAGAGAGCGCGCGCGTTCGGCGCAGGCATCTTTATCCTTCGGCTGCTCCAAATTCTCCAGCAGCTGTTGTGTTAGTCTATTGAATTGTTGCTGCTTATGCGGGGGCAGTGTGTGCAACAATTTAATTGTTTCAAATTCATTTTGATAGGCCCCATCGTAGGCAACTAATTCGGCCTGTTCAGAGAAAACTTCGGCTAGGGCTAACATCTTGTTGCTTAAAATTTTATTAGCCGGTTTCAAAATAGAAAACAGCTGTTATAGCCAGTGCTGCCCATAAGCGCTGTTGGCGCCAAAACTATCAATATGGATAAAATGATATAGTTAAACAATTTCAAATTAATTTGTAATAAGAATTTAATCTTAAGTAATAACTGACCAGAGAAATTTTAGAATATATTTTGTTATGCATTATTTTCAGCCATCATTTAAGCATACAACAGCTGTTGCGACCGGTGCTGTCCAATAGCGTAGCTATCGTTATCGATTACAAGGCGCAACAAACAGCTGTGTTATTGCGCTGTTATCGGTGTGTGGGAGTTTTTCGATGGCAAAAAAAAAATTGGAATAGAAAAAACCGAAAAAAGCGACAGGAATAAAGCAATAATGGATTTGCAGCAACTGGAAGAGGAGGCGCGGCAAGCCGCGCTCAAGGATATACAGAACATGCTGCAGCGGCCCGGGCAGCTGGAGAAGGTGGAGCAGTATCGTCATCGCATAGCGCGAAAAAAGGCCTCCGTGGAGGCGTTGCTGAAGACGGGCATGCAGAATCAGCTGGAGGGTGTGCGCGTCGGCCTGAAGCAGCTGGAGACGTGCATGCAGGATGTGCGCGAGGTGCGCCGCCGCATGAACGAGGTGGAGCGCCTGCTCGAGGGCGTGCCCGAAGTCTACGATGCTCTCGAGGTGGTTCGCGAGGAGAACACAAAGCACTCGCAGTACGCGGCGGCCATGGAGAACCTGAAGCACATCTTCAACGTGGACGCCAGCGTGCAGAAGACAATGGCCCTAATTGACGAGGACAAGCTGCTGAATGCGCATCAGTGTCTGGCGGATTTGGAGAACTCGCGCGACGATCTGCTCTACGAGCTGCACAAGCAGCCCAAGCAGCACGCCTCCGACAAGATCACGCTCAAGCGGCACTTCGAGAAGGTCGATCAAGTGTCGCAGGCCCTGGAGAAGAAGCTGCGGCTCATCATCAGCCGCACGCTGAACACGGTGCGCAAGGAGCCTACGGTTATTGTGACCGCGTTGCGCATCATCGAGCGGGAGGAGAAGAACGATCAGTTTGCGCTGCAGCAGCAGAAGGTCACCGGTTTCCTGCCGCCGGGCCGGCCAAAGGCCTGGCGCAAAATGATCATGGATGTGCTGCAGGCGGATGTTGTGACGCGCATCGAGGGCTCCAAGCTGGAGGAACGTGCCGACAATAAACTCTGGCTGGTGCGTCACTTGGAGATCCTGAGGCAGTTCATTCTGGAGGATTTGCGCGTGGTCAAGTCGCTGTGCGTGCCCTGTTTTCCGCCGCACTACGACATATTCAACGAGTATGTCAAGTTCTATCACGAGGGATTATCCGGCTATGTGGGTAACATGCATCACCTGGTTGTGCCTCCAATAACATTTCTTCCATCCTGCAGCTGGACAACATTGTCAAGTCGGGCCTGCAGGGCAACGAGTACGTCTCGATGCTGGCCTGGGTGATGCACACCTATCCCGGCGCGGATCTGATGTCGCACGCGGATCTGAATGTGGATGTGCTGAAGCTGCCACGTCCACTGCTGCATCCGGAGCACCTGAAGTCGCTCGAGGATGAGTATCTGCAGAATATGGAGCGCAACTATCAGGACTGGATGAAGAAGACCGTCGATTCGGAGAAGCAGGAATGGTACTCCGAAATGCTGCCCGATCAGCGGGATCATTATTACAACAGTGCCGGGCCCGTGATCATATTCGAGATGATCGATCAGCACCTGCAGGTGACCAATACCATACACCAGGAGCTGACTTTCAAGGCCCTGGTGCTGAGCATTCAGCAGGTGGAACTGTTTGGCCAAACCTATCTGAAGAATGTCATCGAGCTGAAGGAGCATCATTTCCGGAATCGCGACCAGATCAAATATTTTACGCACTACATCATCACCATTGTGAACAACAGCCAGAACGTGGTGGAGATGGCGCAGCAGATGAAGCATCTGTTCTGGCCGAAATCACGAACGGAACACTATGAGGACTTTGAGAAGCTGCTGGGAACGTTTCAGCGTATTCGCGCCCATGCGGCCAACTATTTGCTGGAGGAGGCCTTCCTGGACATGGAGTGCCATTTCAATGATCTGTTCACCGTCAAGTGGCTGGGCAGCAGCATTGCCGTGGACACCATCTGTGTGACACTGGACGATTACTTCCAGGACTACAATCACCTGCTGCCCGCCAACTTCGAGATGGTGATCAACGAGGCGCAGAAGCTGCTGGCCAAGCGGTACATACGTGCGCTCCTCTCCAAGCGGCTGTCCAAGACGCGCACCGAGTGCGATGCGATCACGCGCAAAATCAACCTGGAGGCCAAGCGAATCAAACAGTTCTTCGAGAAGATTGCGCCCAAGATGTCGCTCAGCGATTCTCCATTGGATTTGATCAGCACGCTGTCGGCGCTGCTCGTTGCAGACATTGAACTGTTGGCTCTGGATTTGCATACGCTGCTGGGCAGTTATCCATCTCTGACCGAGGATCATTTGGTCCGTCTCTTCTACATACGCAACGATGTGAAGGCGGCGGAGGTGCGCGAGAAGGTGCAGGATGCCATGAAGTCCAAAAAGTCCATGGTCAGCATTGCCAAGCAGGATTGCATCTTCAAGGAGATCGTATTCAGCGATAAACTGTGGTAGAATCAGCAGGGGAACTACTTACACGCTACTTATACTAATCATACATCTTATACTCATACTACTTATAAAACTATCCAACACCTTCCAACACTCTCCAGCGCCGCTCATTCATCATTCCGTTTGCCGGTCAGCTGTTGCCTGCCTTGGCGCGCTTTCGCTTGGAGCTTTTGCGCGGCCAAAGCTCTCAGCAGCGCACAGTGGCGTCGCAGCAGAACTTTGCCTAGCGCTGTGTGCCCTGGGGTGGGGCAGCGTGTTGCGCCACTGGCGCAGCATAAGTATTGTGGAGCAGCACGTTTCCATATGATTTTCAGTTTTGTTTCTGTCTGTGTCAACAGCAGAACTCAGCAGCGACAATATTTTTCCATATTTATTTATGTTGCTAGTGCAATAAATAAAATATAATAAATAAATATTTCTTTAAATTGTAAATAATAAATTTATTAATTATTAAAAGAAAATACGTAAAACATAAACTATTTTCGGTGAGTGCAGTTAAGGAAGCTTTCTATGTGGCTACATAAATACATGCACACACACACACACAAGCATTATTTTTGAAAACAGTGTTGTATTTTGTTATAATTTTATGCATTGCGCGTGAACCTTGAAAATATATTTTTTTGGCCACTTTGTGAAATGTACATATAAAATCAATGTGAACGCTCTCTTTCTGGCAGCAGGAGCCATAAACGTGCGTCTCTGTGTGAGAGTATTGTATAAGCAATGTTGTGTTGGTTCTGATGGGGTTGCTAACTAAAAAACTGGCTGGTCCAGTCCGGTCAAGCAAGATGCGGAGGCTGTAGAGTTTTCTATGTTCCATTCACCCAAAGAAAATACATACACATTTTATTTTAGCTATTAATAAATACATGTTGAACTCTTTCTCTATTGTATGTACGTGAGTGTGTGTGTGTGCCACACTCTCTTAGTTCAAGTGTTAGTCTTATCAGAACATGCACGTTTTCTTGCCTTGCGCGCTTTTCTTATCAGAATTCAAGTAAACACCGTTACATTTTCATTTAAAATTCTTTTAACCAAATAATTTGTTGCAGCTGCTTTGCTTTCTTTGCAAATGCGCCATCTGTAGTCCAATTTCTTAGTTACTTCTGCACGAGCACTGCATAAGCAAATGAGCAGACGGAATTCGCCGACGCACGTGTGTGCGACAAGCACCCCCCACCCTTCCGTCCAATCACAAAGCAGAAAAACAAAACAAACAAACATATACAGTTACAGCTGTACCGGCTTTTCATTAGAATGCACGACACGGTGCGCTGCATTAGAAATTCGTGTGAATATTCGCCACACACAGTGGGCAATTCTTATGAATTTTTTTTTAAGTTTCCTGTTTGTAAGCATATATTTTGTGTTATTTTTTTGCTATATATGTAGTTGGCTCTTTTAAAAAATTTGTTTTTCTAATTCAAGTTTAAAGCACAATTTATATCTCACTGAAAATGCGTTTACAAATTTCAAATTTAACAATAAATTCAAATTTCGAATTTTTAAAACAAGTTTAATTTTTTTATTATAAAAAAAAAATGAAAAAAACTGACAAATGTTTGTTTTGCTATTATCAAAAAATTTAGAATGAATTGGAAACATTATATTAATTATTAAAATTTAATAAACTGATATTTTTTGCTTAATTTTCATAAATTTATTATTTTTAAATATTAGATACAATATTTCGAAAACTTTCCAATGCTATCTAGATTTTTATTTAGCGAGCTTAGTAAAACTCTTTAACAATCCAAGTCCATTTAGCTAATCGAGTCTAGTAAAGCTCTATTGTAAACTTATTTCATTCCTGTAAATCACTTAATTCATGAGCTGATTGTTAACCCTCTTGCTTTCTCCCTCTCTCTCTCCTTGCAGTTGCTTTCATTTAGTACGCTATGAGCAAATCGCATCGAGATCACAAGATCGTTATCATCGGCGCCGGGGCATCGGGAGTTGCCTGCGCCACGAAGCTGCTGGAGTACGGCTTCCAGAATGTGCTGATCGTGGAGGCGGAATCGCGTCTGGGCGGACGCATACACACCATACCCTACGGCGACAATGTGATCGATCTGGGCGCACAGTGGTGCCACGGCGAGCAGGACAACATTGTCCACGAGCTGGCCAGCAAGCACGATCTGCTGGAGTCGACGGGACCTGTCTACGAGAATTACCAGTGCGTCCGCAGCAATCGCGAGGTGTTGCCGGACAATGTGGCCAATCGGCTGAAGGCCATTGTGGGTGATTCGCTGGTCTCCCGACAGCGGGAGCTGCTGCACTGCAGCGGCTCGCTGGGCAGCTACCTCTCGAACAAGTTCTACGAGATGCTGCGCCGGCCGGAGAACGCCGACATCGATCAGGTCATCGCCGGGGAGTTCTTCGACAACTATCAGAAGTTCGAGAATTCCGTGGAGGCGTCCGATACGCTGGAGCAGGTGAGCGGGCGTGGCTATCTGGATTACTGGGAGTGCGAGGGCGACATACTGCTCAACTGGAAGGACAAGGGCTTCGTGGAGCTGCTGCGCCTGCTGACCCGCAGTCGCGAACTGCAGACAGACTCGGATCTGGGCGTGCTCGAGCAGCGGGTGCTCTTCGGCCGGAGCGTCACAAAGATCAACTGGAATCGGAACGATGCGCGCGTCGAGCTGCAGCTGAGCAACGGCGACAGCTGCCTGGCCGATCATGTGATAGTCACCGTCTCCCTGGGCGTGCTCAAGGAGCAGCATCTGCAGCTCTTCGAGCCGAAGCTGCCGGTGGCCAAGCAACGGGCCGTTGAGGGATTGGCCTTTGGCACCGTTAACAAGCTGTTTGTTGAGTTCCCACAGGCGTTCTGGCCCGACGACTGGACGGGATTCACGCTGTTGTGGCGCGAACAGGATCTGGCGGATATACGGAACACGCCACGCGCCTGGCTGGAGGATGTGTTTGGCTTCTATCGGGTCAGCTATCAGCCACGTGTGCTGGCCGGCTGGATCATCAATGCCAACGGCCGGCACATGGAGACCCTGCACCAGGAGGAGGTGCTCGCCGGCTGCATGTATCTCTTCCGGCGCTTCCTGCACTGGCAAATACCCGAACCGCTCAGCTTTCGCACCTCCGCGTGGTACACAAATCCGCATTTCCGTGGCTCCTACTCATTTCGTTCCATGGACACCGAACGCCTGGGCACCGGCGCCAGCGAACTGGCCCAGCCCCTCACCGTGGTCACCATGACGCCGCATACCACGCCGGCCAACAGCCGGCTGACGCCGCAGCCGAGCCGCTGCGACAAGCCAATTGTGCAGTTCGCCGGCGAGGCGAGCAGCGAACATTACTATTCCACGGTCCACGGCGCCGTGGAGGCCGGGTGGCGCGAGGCCGCCCGACTGGCGGAATTCTACGGGCTGTGCGAGGCGCCGACCAAGTCGCAGCTATAACATCGCGAGTTTGTGGGCCTATTCCTGTAAAGACAACGCCGTGCAATGGCCTAGGCTTAAACTGACAAACAAGTAAAAAGAAACGAACCTGGTCTTCAAATGTCGCTAGGACGTTCTTACAATCAATCAATCAATCAATTTAACTGACAAACACATCCTGAATAGAGTTCATAAGATATACAAATATATATTTATATATAGGATATATAGTACATATAAGACCTAACTCTAAGCATACAAATATGTGCTATGTACTACATATAAATCTACCATACATAAATACGATATCTATATACATACAAATAACTGTTTGTTCTGATTGACGGACTGATTGATAAGTGTAATACTATATATACGTGTATTGGTACTTTATCTTGTTTTAACATATTTAAAAATTTGATTTAAAATTTTAACATACCTGTTCAATGGTTATTTCCGACACATTTAAAGCCTGAGGTTCGAACTTGTATCTATAACTTTTTTAGTCATTTATAGTTAATCGCGTATTTTTCTATATTTAAGTTTCTTTTCTCACTTGGTTGAAGAATATCAAGATTACTATTTCATAATTTAAGCTTGAAAAAACCCGTTCAATGGTTATTTCCTCCACATTTAAAGCCCGAGTTCGAACTTATACCTATAGCTTTTTTACTCATTTATAGTAAATCGCGTATTTTACTGTATTCAAGATTCTCTTCTCACTTGATTGAAGAATATCAAGATTACTATTTCATAATTTAAGCTTGAAATGTCAAATACCTTTGAAAATTCAGTTGGTGTTAATTTAAATCTATGGGTTGCGTAAGTAGTGCCCCTAAGTTCCATAATCCAATCCAATCAACCTCATCCGGCAGTGCTGTTCAAAAAAACCCAGTTCCCCGATACACAATTATTATCATGCCTCCAAGAACAGGAAGCCGAAGAAGCTTAGCCAGCTTATAGATGGGGAGCCAAACATAATCATTCTTGGCGCCGGTGTGGCCGGACTCGCCTGCGCCGTGGAGCTGAAGAAAAACGGCTTCGAGAGCATTCGGATTGTGGAGATGTCGGATCGGATTGGCGGACGCATACGAACAATGAAATTTGCCGATAACTATGTCGATTTGGGCGCCCAGTGGGTGTACGGCCAGCACAACAATGTGGTCCATCATATGGTCAAGGATCACAATATGCTGGATCCATCGGGTAATTTATATTTGGACGTCGATTGGATACGCTCCAATGGGCAGCGTATGTCGCGCACCTTCGTCAAGAAGCTGGTGAACGTGTTCGTGACCATCTACCACAATAAGGGTGCCGATCTGATCGATCAGAAGGGCACCTTTGGCGAGTACCTGACGGAGAAGTTCGTCGAGGAGCTGTCCAAGCCGGCCTTTAAGAATTTCGACCGCCAATTGGCGGCGGAGTTTTTTCGCACTTTCAAGAAAATGGAGGGCAGTGCCGTGGACATCGACATGAGCGCCGCCAAATATGATGCTTACTGTCCCTGTTCCGGCGAGGCGCTGCTCAATTGGCGCGACAAAGGGTCAAGTCTAAAACAGTTACATTTTTTGGTATTCACAATCAGCTCCCCCGTTCTGTTTACAGCTTCAAGCAGTTCCTGTGGGTCCTGGTCGACGGGGACGATATGAACGAGCTGGGCGCTCTGGAAGGTTGCATCGATCTGAATACGCGTGTCCTGAAAATCGAATGGGATCGCACCGATGGCACCGTGCTGCTCACCTGCGAGGGCCAAACGAAGTACGTGGCGGACCATGTGATCATTACCGTTTCGCTGGGCGTCCTCAAGGAGAATCCGACCTTTTTTCAACCCGGCCTGCCGCAGGGCAAGCGCAAGGCCATCAATTTTATGGGCTTTGGCAGCGTTTGCAAGATTTTCGTGGAGTTCGAGGAGCAGTTTTGGCACGAGGGCTGGCGCGGCTTCAATGCCATGTGGCAAGTGGATGACATAAATGTGCCGCACCTGGAATGGATCTCGGACATCTATGCGTTTCACGTGTACGCCCATCAGCCCCGGGTGCTGCTCGGCTGGGCGACCGGCGAGCACATCAAGCTGATCGAGACGACAGACAGCAAGCTATTGGCGCATGGCGTGATGTTTATGCTCCGGCGATTTCTGCCCAAGCTGAAGATACCGCACATCAAGCGGCTGGTGAGCAGCAAATGGACCACGGACCCGGCGCACCGCGGCGCCTACTCGTACCCCTCCCTGCTGACCGATGTCTACAACAGCGGACCCGAGCAGCTGGCCCAGCCCGTCAACTTGCTGGCCTACGAGCCGTGCGAGTCGCGTGCGTCCTGGAACCACCTAATACCCATGACTGTGCGGCCAGTCATCCTGTTCGCCGGCGAGGCAACCAGCCCGAAACACTACTCAACGGTCCACGGCGCCGTGGAGACGGGCTTGCGCGAGGCACGACGCCTCATTGGCTACTACCAAAAGGATTTGTAATTTGTGATACTTTTTTTGGCTACTACCGATAGGATTTGTAATTTTAGATACTTTTTTTGGCTACTACCAAAAAGATTTGTAATATGTGATCCTTTTTTTTGGCTACTACCAAAAGGATTTGTAATTTAAGATACTTTTTTTTGGCTACTACCGAAAGGATTTGTAATTTGTAATACTTTTTTTTTGGCTACTACCAAAAGGATTTGTAATTTAAGATACTTTTTTTTGGCTACTACCAAAAGGATTTGTAATTTGTGATCATTTTTTTTGGCTACTACCGAAAGGATTTTGTAATTTAAGATACTTTTTTTTGGCTACTACCAAAAGGATTTTTAATTTGAGATACTTTTATTTGTGTACTTTAATTTGATATGCTCAACGAAAATATTCGCATTATAATTTCTCACTTCTCTCGGATGATCTGCGGCTTAAAGTCCAGCTCGGCCGCCTTCCGCAGCGATTCGGCGTACAGCGGCAGGCGCTGCGTCATCCGGAAGCCCCAGAAGTCCTTCACCTGGCGGCACAAATTCAGATCCAGCTCCGTAACCAGCAGACCATCACGGCAGCGGGATAAGCTCTGCAAGCAAAAAAGAAGTTATAGACCTAAGGGATCTCTTTTGTTCGTAGGGGAGTTGAACTTGCCGGTGTCCTTGAGCCATCGGGCGCCGCCACGTAAGTGGAGCCATAGAAGGGTCCGAACTCCTTGTGCGCCGGCCGACCATCGCCCGAGGTGTACTCGTTGGGAAACTCCTCGGTGCCGACGCGGTTGATGGGCACCGTAAAGTAGCTGTTGGCAATCGCCGCATTGCGCGCCTCGATGCCCCACAGCGGCTCCGAGAGTCGTCCAATTGTGGCCGAGGGATTGAACACAATTTCCGCACCGTTCACGCCGAACATCATCCAGTTCTGTGGATGATGGCGTCCATAGCAGATGTTAATGGCCAGCTTGCCGAACTCCGTCTCGAAGACCGGATGGCCCGTGTTGCCCTCCATGTAGTAGGTGGACTCGTTGAAGTCGCCCACACGGGGTATGTGATTCTTGCGATGCTTGCCCATGTAGCGACCGCTGTTGGAGATCACCACCGCCGTGTTCCAAATCGTCTCGCCGTGCTCCACATCGCGCTCCAGTATCGAGTGTATGATGACCATGTTATAGGCCTTGGCCAGCTCGGCCAGCATTTTTGTGGTCGGTCCGCGTTCCGCCTCCTCGGCGAACTCGCACCAGGGGAACTTCTCGCGCGTGCAGAAGGCAAAGGGCATAGCTGGGTTAGAGGATCGAGCCATAAAAAACCGGTTCTATCTATTTATAGTTGTGGTACTCACTCCATGCCTCCTGCGTGCACACAATGTTGCAGCCCGCCTCGGCCGCGGCCTTGATCATGACCTTCACCTTGTTCCAAATGGCCTCGCGCTGCTGCTCAATGGGCGCCGTCGTTGGCAGCGCTATGGAGTTCTGGATGGCGCCCACACGCACCAGGCGCGGCTTGCGCAGCTGCTCCTCGCGAGCCTGGAAGCGATAGCCCTTGATCTCGAAGCCATTCTGGGAAGCTGTCAATAGGGCGGTCTCGGGCAACTCTAGAACTTGGCTGCAAGAAACAGGTTGAAACAATTAACAATGTTGCAGTCGGGTGTAACCGACAACGCAATACTCGTTCACAGTGTGAAACCAAACAAATCAAAATTAATCTAGAGGACTGATACATGATTTATGCACCAACAAATCCAGAGCAAAATGCCATCAAACATGAAAATTGGTAAATTTTTATCAAAGTTATGAGAGTTTGAAATATGGGAGCCATGGATCCGAGAACTCTATTTTTGTCAATTTCGGCATGATTTTTGACCAAAAATTTGACACCCTCAGAATCACTTTTAATGTTGTTTTTATACTTATTATGACAAATACAATTGATTAAAATCCTAAACTCGAAATTGTAAATTTTGAAAAGATTTTTTTTCGAAAATAAATAAGGGGGGACAACATGCTTTTTCCCAAAAAATTCAAAACAATTTTATTTTCAAAAATTCATAAATTTTGAATGTAGACTTAATCTATAGGATAAATAATGACCAAAATGACATCAAACATGAAAATTGGTTTAGTTAGTTTTTGACAAAGTTATGAGAGTTTGAAATATGGGACCTATGGATCCGAGAACTCTACATGTAAAAATTGTTGTCAATTTTGGCACCTATTAGAATCACTTTTAAAGTTGTTTTTTATACTTAAGATAAACAAAGTACAAACCCAATATGCTCTTTTCACTTCGTGAAAGAGAGACAGAGAAAGAGAAATAGTTTTTGATAAAGAGAGTGAACGCGTTCTCTTTGCTTCTATTTGCACTGCTTCGTAAACAATTTGTTTGACTTTTATGTATCTGTTTTTGTTTTGCTCAACAAATTTTGCCACAAGTTATTATACACTTGTTAGGGGTATATCAGTTTAGTCTGGAAGCAGGCATGAATATATAATACTTATTCATCAATAATTTTATATAAAAAAGTTGGGTTGAATTTTAAGTTTTGTATAAATTAAAAGAAAAGAAATTATTTTTATATAAAATCAATTTAGTTATTTATGTATCCTTAATAAAGTAAAGTAATACCCAGGTTGTCTATAAAACTTTTATTGGAGTAAATAATAAAATATATTTTTATTTATTTATTTATATTTTTTGGTCAAAGTATGCGGCATATGTATAGGGTATTTCGTGTGTGATAGCTTTAAGTTAATAGCTTTTTTTTCGTTTTCTGTTTTATATATTCTATATTTAAATTTAATGTGCGCATATATACACATGAATATAAGCTAAAATATTATATATGCACAGATTTCATTAGCAGCTGTTTAAATATTGGATTACAATTACTTAAACTTATCTCAGCTAGCTGATAAATTACATTGTACTACTATCAGCTAGCTAATAAGACTTGATTACAACCAACAATTTATTATAATTTATAATTTTTGTACTTACTCTTTCTCTACGCCGTAGAGTATGCGCTTCACCTCTCTCAGCTCATCTGCTGGCAAATGCTTTTCCAGGCACTCATCCAAATTTTTCAATTCAAATTGGGACATTGTTTCCGGCGGATTTCTACGCGTATATGCAAACACTCTTACAAGCAGGGGGGTAGTTTGGTTGGGTGTTAGACGTTCTGTTTCTGAGAAGCACTCGTCTTGGGCAGCAACTACTCGCGATTGGCGCACAACGCGGAATGTACACGGTGAATGATCGCGGCGCATGGCGAACTCAATTTCACAGTGGCCGTTTCTCTTTCTCTTTGGCACGCTGCTCTCTCTCACCTCGCCTGCTCTCTGATTATGGGAGCTGGCGCAATTTGACCTTAGCTCAATTAGCAATGACGCAGCTGCTGAGTATTAACCCTCTTAAGCTTACAATTATAAAAATTTAAATGATGAACAGTTTTACAATTGTAACTCTCTATATACTATGTGAGAAATTGCAGGAAATAAAATTAAATTGCAAAAATTAAAAACTTAGTGAAAGTGCTGTTGACATGGTTACCCGACTGGTTAACACCCTACATAATACATACAATCATACAAACACATGAATATATTTATTTATTAAATTGTTCGATTTTTGAAAAAGTGAATGAAACTTTTGAGAATGTGAAATATTTATTAAATTGTTTGATTTTTGAGAAAGAGGATGAAACTTTTGAGAAAGTGAAATATTTTTAATTGAAATATGTTTTACAAGAGATATAAATGAAGGATAAAAATCGATATTTATCGAACACTTTTCGAATTCAAAGTTTTCAGTAATTAAAAATACCCCTTCTGAGCTTTTTCAGAGGGTACAAGAAAAAATTGTGTATAAAGACATAAAGATTGGCCTCTGGTTATTTTAAGTGGGTTTGTTTTCTTCTCCATAAAACATAATCTCGCTTATCAGCAGAGTTATCTCCGTTCTGCCACAAATGTTTTGCAAAAAATGAATTAAGGTATTTTACACTGTTTTTAAGCGACAGCAGCTCCCAATAATTAGTATAATTTGAATATAGCATACAGGTCAGGTTTAGGAAGTTAAATATAAATCCAACTCTTAATGAGTTTTAATTTATAAACAAGGTGGTTACGGGCTCGAACCCAATGTTCACAATCAGACTAGAACCTCTGTCTGAAATTACACTGAAATTGAAATACTACCAACAAAAATTCTTTATAATAAAAATTATTCACAAAGACTTGATTTCTTGGAATTTGTAACACATTTATAATATTATCTTGTTTGTCTATAAAATTTAAACATTTTATATCATTAATATATGGATTTTAAATGTTTTGACAATCATTAATTGAATAAAATAATTGTTGTAAAACGCATTTTTGTTTATAATAATTGGGTTAAATGTTTTTCAATTAGTTTACGTAATAATGTTTATTTATTTTTTTCTTTTTGTTATTGTATTCATTTCAGTTTTTTCACTTTTACGCAAAAAAGGTACATATCGTGAAAAGGACTAACGCTGGACAGGAGCGTCCGGCAGGACCGTCTAAGGGTAAATAGTATTTTCTCTATATATATATTTGTATATATCTCTCTCGATCTCCTGTTATCTCTCCCTGTCTAACTAAATGCCTTGCAACATTGGCAACTAGCTGTACATTTAGCTTAGCATTTTTCATGTTGGGCTAACAACAACAAAAATAGTTGGCTAAATTCGTATGGCAAATACTTTGGTGTTTTTTTTTTCGACTTCAACAAATTGCATGCCCTCCTAACGAGGGATGACCGGGGGGCGGTGGCGCTGTGCGCTGGGCGTGGCTCCGTTACTGCACCCACATGGAGGGCGCCCAGATCGGCTCGTTCTCCAGCCGCTGGACATTCTGGACAAGCTGCTCGAACGCATTCACCAGCTCCCCGTTGACGATCTCCACATCGAAAAAGTGGCCATAGACAAAGTCGATGCGCTCCGCCGATCTGATCATATCCTCGAACTCCTCATCCGTAAAGCTGCGCGCATTGGCCTCATCGAAGGTGGACTTGGCACGCGCCTCCGTTCGCGTGGCCTTCAGCACGGCCAGCTCTGGCGGCTTGATGTGTATGAGGAATGGTTTCAGCTGCGCCGTGCGCAACGTCTTGATTGCCTGGTAATGCGGACTCAGCACGCAAACGCAGCCGGCGTTCACAATGGACTTGACGCTCTCCGCCGAGGTGCCATACAGATGGCCCTTGTACTCGCCGTGCTCCACAAACTTGCCGGCCTCAATGTCCGCGTCCATCTTGTCCCGCGCCACGAAAATGTACTCCCGTCCGGGCACTTCACCCGTGCGCATGGGTCTCGTGGTGTCTGCCAGGATTAGGACAGATGTATTTTCAAGAGTTGCAGTGTGAATCGGCTTTCGTTAACTTACATGGCACCGGACTGCGAAACTTCTCCGGATCACGGGCAATCAGGCGGCGTCGCAGCTCGTTGCGTCCGACGCCGGGCGCGCCAATGAGCACAACGGGCCGGAAGATGCCGGGACGTGGATACAGCTTGGCCACCTCCTCGTATGTGGCAATCAGCTCCCGATCAAAGTCATCGTTCTCTGTCAAATCGTACATGATCTTTTTAGTCTTTGGCTGCCGGCAGGAGGAGCTGCTGCTGCTCGTCTGGAGGCGCGGCGAGCCGGGCGGGGTGGTGCAGAGTGAGGCGCATGAACCGGCTATGACCAGATGATGTTCAGGTTGGGATTGATCGATGTTATGAGTGGTGAGCCAATGGTTACAATGAAACGATTCAGACACATGCGAGGGCAGATTAATTGGAGGTGAACTAATTAAATCACAAAAAGGTATTCCAGCCAATGTTCCATTCAGTTATGATCATTATTGGGGAATACCTCTAAAAAGGTATATTTTCGATCTCGTTAACTATGCTAAGCATGCGAATGAATGTTACCAGGTGCATTCGGAAAAAACTCAATAGATTTTCTTGTACACTTACGCTTTGAGTCCAGGTCGTTGCACTCGCGCTGGGTGCGCTCGTGGAGGATGCGGCGTTCCTGCAGGGCGCGACTGGGTATGAGGCCGGCGCGTGCCGAACGCTCGTGATCCTTGCGCGCCTGCCACCAGTAGGCGTCGTCCTGCGCCACAATGTGCAGCACATCGCCGCGCTGAAAGGCCAGGCCGGCCTCTTTACAGGGTATGTACGGATCCACCTCCGGATTGTAATCGAAATGGGCGCGCACGCGCACCTTGGACTCGCGTTGGGCGCCCTTATTGTCGGCGGGCACTAATTTAAAGGTAATGGTGCCCTCGGAATTTTGCTAAAATTTAAGTCAAGAATTTAATAGATATTTTGAGGAGTTTTAATGTAGTCCAGCTAATTACCAGTATGGTGAGCACATCGCCTGGCGTCTTGCCCTCCACATTGATGCTGTTGACCTCGATGACCTCGTCGCCGACGTGTATTAGGCCCGAGCGATCCGCGGCGCCGCCGTGCATAATTCGCGCTATGATTATTTTGCCCGTCTCCTCATCCGTTTTTATTGTAGCGCCCTAAAAGTATGCAACATATTTTTAACAAGCCTTTCTCACATCGGCTTTGCATGTTTGGGTGTATGTGTGTGTGCGTGTGAGACTGTGTAATGTGTGTATGTGTGTGGGTGAGGCGTACATGTGTGTGTGTATGTTTTCATTGAAGTTTAAATTTTTTATTTTCTTTATTGTTCAGTTACAACATTGATTAAGCAAATGCCAACAAAATTGTTTCTGTACAAAAGTTGTATTGTTGTTTTTGTTGTGTGGGAAGTGGTTGTTGTTGTTGTTGTTGTTGTGGTGCCAAGTTAAACATCAGTCTTATTTAATGCTTGAACTATACAGTAAGGACATTATTTACTTACAACAATCGGTTCCGCACTTTGTGCTCCTGTCTGTGTATTTTTTTGTTTGTTTGTTTTATTTATTTATAGTTTATTGTTTTTGGTAAAATATTGATTTCGATTTTATTCGATTTTTGAAATGTTTGTTTTCAGACAAAAGCAAAAAAATGTACAATAGAATTTGTTAGCATTAAACAAAAGAACACTTGAACGAAATGCGTTTTGTGGGAATTAATGAATGAAAGCGCAGAGAGGAGCAGTTGGAGCAGTTAATAGACAAAGTTTAGAGAGATAGAGACTCGAGACATGTGGGGATAATGAGAGCACAAGGCACAGGTATGGAATGACAGTTATAGCACTATATATAGACGCGATATGGAACAGATGACAAATGACACAAATGGACATGAGCTGCGATTCCCGCAGAGTTCACACTCACCAGTGGCTCATTGCTCTTCACGAGCTGCACAATTTTGATGGTCTCCTCGTCCTCGTCCATTTCAATGGGCACCTCCGGCAGGTGCGGATAAAAGTCCTTCTGGGCAATGGCATCGTGAGCAAAGAGCAGATGCTATACAAGAGTTAAAGTTCAGAGTTAGAGCTCTGGTTTCATTTGCCTTATTTACTCACCTGCAGATGAGAGTCCTGCAGCAGGTGAAAGGTCTCCTTGCAGTCATCACTCAGATGACAGCGCTGCGACAGCTGCTCCAGCACCTCGTACAGCACCTGGGCCGAGGTGGAGAGCACCGGTGCCAGGCGATCATCGCGGCCCACCTTGGCCACCTTTGTGTGCACATTGACCAAGGCATTGAGTTCCTTGGACTCCAGCAGCGCTTTGAGAAAATCAATCTCCTGATCATTGGACAAGTTGTCCGATTCCTTTAACGTGGTGATCAATTTTGAAAGCGCTGCAAGGGAGCTGTTTAAATGCAGTTGGAGAAAAGTGAGTGGTTTTCACTAACCTGGATCCCAATTGATATCTGATGCCATAACTGCAGCTAGCATGCTACAAAACACACAGGCACACACAGCTGCACCTACAGTGGTGTGAGTTGCTTTATACTACTTTTTATGGGGTGTACCTGAAAGCAGAAGATCAAAAGAATTAGCTTGGAAGAGAGTAATTAATGGCGCCTGAGCAGGGACTTTATCTAATAAATTATAATAACAAAAACACAGCAAGTTTTTAAATATTTTTTTTTTAGTTTTAGAATTTAGCTGTTTAGGTAAAAGAAAATATTGAATAATTACATTTTGCAAACTTGAAAATTTTAATTGTCCCTGTTCGGGCGCCAGTTGTTAACAGTTATACTCCTAATAGTTTATTGCCACAATTTGAGACAAAATTTCAAGAATGTGTATTCATAGTAATACAAAAATGTTAATGTGCCAGCTGTCAAGAGTTGAAAGTTATCTCATCTCTTTTACATAAAAAAACTTCCGCTGACGAATCTAATAAACCGCCCCCAACAACTTTTGAATAAGCAAAATCGATACTTGAATTCAGCTCGCAACTTTGCAGCATTTTTGCCAAAGCAAAACTTTTGTTAACTTGGCCATAAAAAGGACAATAACGTTCTGTGAATATACAAAACATGACAAAGAGATGCGTGCTGTAAGCTAATTTTCAATAGCTGACAGGGGGTAACGGGGCACATCTTATTCTTCTGCTGTCTTATATAGAAAAATATTTTTGGCAACGTGTCGTATGTGTAATGCGCGCATTCTTTAGACGCACAATAGGCCAATTTCGCTTAAGTTGGCGTCTAACTGGCGACACTTGCCAGTGCCAGCCCCTGACTCGCCCCTCTGGACGGACTGTAAGCCGCTTTGAAGTGGTGCAAATGCAATTAGCCGCCATTAAGCTGGGCCAACTAGGCTGCTGCTCCACTTGCCGTTGATTTATGAGACAGCGCAGCGGGATGTGCTGGGCAGGGGAGGAAGGGAATGTGGTGCGACGCAACTTGATTAGAAAAGAGCACAATTTATGGGCACTTTCATTGTATTCGCCGCGTGGGCTGCCGCTGTGCCTCCTTCTCTGTTCTGGCACTGGCGCCGTCCTCGTTTAGGCGACATCCATAAAGTGTGCTTAGCCTCAGTAGAGTGGACAAAACAAACATTGCAGCAGACTGCATACATTAAATGTTCAATGGCTGCGCTTCCTGTTGCTGCAGAAGCAAAAGCCTTTGCCTAGCGAAATGGAAAAATGGAAAAAAATAATGTGGCTGGACAGCTGCCAACAAAAGTTCACTAGTTTACTTTGACCGCATTATGGCCAGAACCCTTTGCCATTGTTGGACGCCAGGTAGGGGCACTCGTTAACACTATGCCAGCCATTAGCTTTGTGTTTATGGCTAAATGGCCGGCCCAAGACAGCGACAGCCCAGTTGGAATAATGTGCTTGCATTTTCAGATAGAAATAGTTGGAAAAGTGGAAGTGGTTTTTTTTTATAACAAAGATCTGTTTTTATTTTTACTATTTTCTGATAATATTTCTCAATTTCCATAAAGCTGTTACCATGTTGATGAACCTGAAATGACATTCGCATGCCACAACTTTTGAGTGATGCAAATTTACGACACGAATGAAAGTAATCAACTGTCAACTTTTGTTTTATTAAATTTTCTTCCTTTCGTCCTTGGCAGTGGACAGCCGTCAGCCATCGAGTGGACTCGTTTGATGGGCAGCTTTTCGCTGTTCTAGTTTCTCAGCTGCATACGAGTATCAAACAAAACTTTGAATGACCTTGAACTATAAAAATATGTACATATGTATGTATTTATGTGTACACACAATCTGCCAAAGGTGGCCCAAAAACAACAGCTGACTTTGTCAGGGCTAAAATGTAACGACGTCAACAGCGTGGGCGGTGGGTGAGTGAAGGGGGAGGGGGCTGGTGATAACTATGCTGTTAAAGTGCAGCAAGTAGGTGAACTTTAACCTAACTACTTGAAATTGTAGAGTGCGCACAACATAGGGTCAAGAAAATAACATGAATTGCAAAATAATTTATAAGATAGGGAACATAAGATAGGGGACAAATAATTTTTCAATAATATACGAACTAGAAATACATTTTTAGAACGCTCTTATTAGATTTGATATAAAACACAATAACTTAAAATAAGAGCAAATATCTGATTTTACGCTAAAAATTTAGAATCTAAAATTCCAAGAGTTTTTGAAAAAAATGAAAAGTGAAGCTATTAATATACAAATTAGCTGAAGTTGCTAAAGCCAAGAATTTGTTGAAAGTATATCACAAATAAAAATGAAATCAATGACATCTCAAAAACATTTCGACTAAAAAATTATAGGAGATACAGTATCCCTATTTTTTTATGGAATGCGCTTCCAAATGGCGCTATTTATCAACTTTCCAAATGATACTGTGTGTGTGTGTGTGTGTGTAGGGAGCGTGAGTTGAGCAGCAATTACGCTAATTGCCAGTGCGGTGGCGAAGAACTTGAGACTAAGACAAGTGCGTGTTTGCTGTCTTAAATACGTAGTTGTTGTTGTTATTGTTTCCGTTATTGTTGTTGTTGTGCATAATGATACGTGTCAATGGGCGGCAGAAAGGAAGCCACTGTGTCCATAAGATAAGACAGGTAACACAATATGACAGCATTATGCTGGGTGTAAAAGAGAGAGAGGGCCAGAGCAAGGGGTTGAAAAATCACAACAACAGCAAATTGGACGCATGATAAAAATACGCAATATGATCAGCAGCAGGGCGCATACAAACTGTATTAATGTAAAAATAAAAATGTTTTTTTTTTTGCAATAAAAGCGGCGAGCTTGCGAGTGAATGGCAAAACGAAATCCGGCAACGCTGACACCAGAGAGAGAGAGAGAGCGGCAGCGTGAGACTGCGGAGAGCGTACGTATGTGTTTGTGTGTGTGTGAGTTTGAATGAAAGAGAGCGGAACAACAGTTGAAAAATTTGTAATTTGGTTTTTAATTAACATTGAAAGCAAATCTGCGCTGAGTAGCAGCTTACCTGAGATCAAATTGAATGGCGGAATTTGATGCGCTCAGTTCTTGTTCTTCTTGTTGTTGCTTTTGTTTTTCTTGTAATTATTAACAGTTGTGTTGCTTATGCCAAATGTGAATTTGCAAAACTTTTGAAGCTTTTGCCGCGGCGTTTTTTTATTTTTAAACAGTTTTCCAATTGGCGCACACACACGAGAACAAAACAGAGCACAAAACACTGTCCCTGGCTAAACATAAATTTCTATATGTATATAGATAAATGCCCAATATTTAGCTCAGTTTGTTGTTGCTATTTTTAGTCAGGATTTTTGGTATTTTAAACAATTGACCAGGCTTTGTTGTTGGCACTGGCAGAAAAACAGAGTTGACCCTGCCGTGGCCCTGTTGCAAGGTGCGGGTGCAGCTCGTGCAACTAACGGCACAATGTATGAAAAGCTAACGGCGGCGTGTGCGAGCGAGCGAGCAAAAGAGCGGGCGGCCAAAAAAGAGAGCGCACAGTCAACGTCAACGTCAACGTCCACGACGAGCGACTGACTCGAACTGCGACCAAGTCTCCTGGCCAGCCAACTGTCTGGCTGCCCCATTCAGAAAACACACACTGAGCAGCGACGTCGCTGCCACCCTGTCCGAGCAGGGTTGAAATTGCGCATGTCAGCAAAACGAGTGAGCATAACAAAAAGAACGAGCAAGAACGTTGCGGCCGGGTGTAGCCGACTGCGCCATGCTCGTTCACAGCCTAAAACAGTCAAAGCCAGTCTTAAATTCAAATTTTTTATTTTATTATTATTATTTTTTCTTTATATATATTAATTTGTGTAATCAGACAACTGTTTAGTTTTAAAATTGTGGTAGATTTAAAAAGATATTTACATAGATTTAAGAGAATTGCTACAAGCTTAGTGAACGCATCAAAAAAATTGGTTTTAGAGGAGTTCCTTAGTAATCTTTCAGAAAAATTGTCAATGTCTCTACATACATTTAGGGATAGCCTAGATATGGTTAGATAGGGATAACGCAAATTTTGAATTCTTTTTTTTATTATGTTTGTTTTTTGAAATAAAATCCTAATATATGTAACTATAAAAAATGTTATTTAACAAGCTTTAATATACTATTTTTAAAATTTAAAATTTTCCCTTTAGTTTTAATATTATTGTTATCCACTGTATAATCCACAAAGCCAATATACTTTCTTTTCACTTCGTAAGCGAGTATATAAGCATACAGGGTGTCTGAGTGTGCTTAAAATATTTTATTCTATAAACATTTGTACAAACTGAACTTAACCTAGTAACCCAGCAGCGCCGCCTGCGCCGCCCAGGACGCCTGCACCGCCAAATCCACCGACCACCTTTTTGTCGTAGCGCGCGCGAAAACCGCCGCCGCCAAAGCCGGCGCCAGCGCCGCCCAGGCCATGTCCCAAGCCGCCTTTAAAGCCGCCGCCGCCAAAGGCGCGTCCTCTGATGCGATAACTCTCGCGGTAGCTGCCAAAGCCGCCGCCGAAACCGCCACCCACCAGGCCACCGGCACCGCCCAGGGCGCCCAGTCCGAGGCTTTGGGGCTGCTGTTGAATGAGGGGCACCTGCTGCACAATCGGCACCTGTTGCACCAGCGGCACCTGCTGCACGTACGCCTCCAGCGCCAGCGCAGCGCCGCAGATCAGCAGCACTTGCAGATAACTGTTCATCTTGGCCATCGTCTGGTTGACCACGTTGTGTGACGCCGGCGCTGGCGTCGCAGCGTTTTTATGCCCAGCTCGATGATGCCTCGAAATTTCCCCAACTTATGTTGTGTTTGCTCACGCATTAGCCTCCGCCAGAGCTGACCTTCACTCAGCTGTGATCATGGTTGATGAGGTGTGAACTACACTGAGAAAAATTGCTAGGGTTTTTTTTTAAGAAAATTAATTTGTATTATTATTATTTTTAAAATTATTATTAATTGAAAACAGTTATTTAAATTAATAATGATATTAGTAATAATAATAACACATAGTAATTTTATATTAATTTTACAGTATTTATAATATTTATATATATAGTATATATATTACTTAGCTTATTTTAGCATTAAGCTAAATTATATATAAAAAAGCTTAAATTTCATTTTCTAATTTTTTTCAATTTTAGATACAAATTTGTTAGATTAAAAAACTAAAGAGATGTTTGTTTTCAGTGTACATGGACATGGACATGGCACTGAGCTTTTTTTTGGGGGAATTTTGGCAGCCCCATTTGTGAATTGGTATCGCAAACAGAGTTGAACAGTCGCGGGCCACTAATTAATTTGCATAAATAACCAGGCTTGGTTGTGGGGTCCATTCAGTAGCAAAAAGTTGACTTCAAGATGCTGCGGCAAACGGTTTATGTGCTGATCTTGACGCTGTTCGTTGGCATGCTGGAGGCCACGCCCATTGTGAGCGATGGCAGTGAACTTGTGCGCAAGGCACGCCACATTGGCGGCGGCGGCGGCATCATTGGCGGCGGCATTGTGGGCGGTGGTTTAGTGGGTGGCGGCGGTGGTTACGCTGTCGCGCCCGCTATTCAAACGGTGCCCGTGATAAGCACAGTGCCTGTTATCACCACAGTGCCGGTGGTGTCCACAATTTCCACGATTCAAACAGTACCCAGCTACGGTGGCTATGGTGGCTATGGTGGCTACGGTGGTGGCGGTGGCTTTGGCGGTGGCAGCTTTGTTGGCGGCGGCGTCGGCTTTGCCAAGTTCAAAGGTTTCGGTTTTGGCGGCGGCTTTTTGGGTTGAATAAAAAACTCAATTGTGAATATAATCAATAAACAAATGGGTATGTTCCCATATAAATGTATATATATATGTATATATATATATGTCTGTGTGCATAGTTTGATGATGCTGCAGTTTCTTTTGAGCTGAAGTGTTTTTGTTTTCGTCTGAGCTTAATTTTATTTTCCTTCATTTTGTCATAACTCGAGCCAAATACAAATAAACAATAGCTCAACAAATATCAAGTTGTTATAAGATCGGAGCTCTAAGTGCTTTGGGTATGCATTAAAATAGCGTATCACAAGATTGGCAGCTGTGCTTAAGAAAGATCTCGACATTTCAATTACAGTGGCTGCCTGTATTCAATTTCGTTTTATGCTGAATTGGAAGTGAGGCATGAATAAATATGTTTTTTTCAGATTAAATATAAGTACGCTATTTTTTAAGACTTGAGATACATTTGAGTAAAAGATTGATAATTAGGCAAAATAATGTACATGTGGGCTTACATGCTAAGAATCGAAAAAAAAATTAAATTACAGATGCAGATCCTTATCTGATAATATCTGAAAATATCTGAAAATATACGGATACCGATAAATAAACAGATGTAAAGACATATGTATATAGATACGGATACGGTTACAGATACAGATACAGATACAGATATAGATACAGATACGAATACAGATACAGATACAGATATACATAGATACAGATTCAAATTCAGATACAGATATATATACAGATTCAGATAGAGATATAGATATAGATTCAGATACAGATATAAATACAGATACAGACACACATATTGATTCAGGTACAGATTCAGGTACTAATACAGATACAAATACAGATACAAATACAGATACATTTACAAATACAGATACAGGTATAGACACAGATACAGATATAGGTACAGACTCAGATACATATACCGATGCAGATACGGATACATTTACAAATACAGATACAGATACATACTGAGATATTTACAGATACAGATTTTATCCATTTCATATCCAACATTTCATATTGAATTAGATTGGTATATATTACAAATATGTAAATACACGGCTTCTCAAGTGGAGAATAGAGGCCAACCTCGTCTTTGTTGTTAGTTCGAAAACTCGTTACAGAGCGGGTACCTGTTGCCCGCAGAGACTTCCGCATCTGTCAACAGCACTTAAGGCCCGTCCCAAGATTGGGTCAATTTGAAGTAAACAACTTGAGCGCTTAAAGCTATTCAGTATAATTAGTTTTGGCTTTCGTGCTGCGGTAGAACAATTGAAAAAGAAGCAAAAATGAAATAATTAAAAGCCAAAAATACACAAACTAAAAAATAAAAATCATTCAATGACAATCAGAAAATGCCATTGAACCCCTGCTTAAAATAGCTCAAGACCGCCAAGTTTTGGCTATAAATTAAAGTGCCGCTGGCCGCACATGTTTAGTGGCTTAGAAAAATTTGGTTCTGGCGGTCAAGAAAATGGAATACGTTAAGATTTGCCTGGTGCTGGGCATGTGTGCGCTGCTGTGCGGCGCCGCGGAGGAGCAGCAGGATACGCAAGGAGCAGCTGCAGCTGCAGTTGTGCCCGTTGAGCTGCTGACCGCCGGGGACAATTCACAGACTGAGGGGGCGGAGGAGGGCGTGCGCAAGGTGCGCCAGTTCTTTGGACCACCACCGCCGCCGCCGTTCTTCGGTCCACCCCCTCCGCCCTACTATGGCGGCTTCGGCGGTGGCTACGGCGGTGGCTTTGGCGGCGGCTACGGATTTGGAGGCGGATATCAACGCACGCGCGTCGTCACCCGGACACGTTACCGCGGCGGCGGTTTTGGCGGTGGATTTGGCGGCTTTGGCGGCGGCTACTACGGCTAAAGTTGGCAGTTTCGCTTTGCGGCTAATATTGAAATTATTTGTGATATTCCATTGTGCGGCACAGCAATTGGCGCTGCCTCAATAAATGTGTGATTTTTATTATTTGATTTGAGCAATATATGTGTGTTTTATACCCTGTACTGCACTGAAAAGGGGATGTGAGTGTCGCAGTTATTTCGTGCAAATGTGTGTAACGGGAAAAGGCGCCTTTTACTTAATAAACTATATATACATTTTTTAAAATCGATAAATATCGATCAAGAGTTTTTGAAAGCATACCTTGAAGTTAATTTAAGCCAAGTTTTTTAACATTTGTAAATGCAATTCGGAGCTGCATATAAAAATTCTTTAAAATCGATAAATATCGATATAGGGTTTTTTAAAGCATAGTTTGAACATAGTTTAAGTAAAGTTTTTAGTTAAACAGTTGGCAAGCAAAATTCGGATCTGCTTACAGGGCATCTCTCAGTCGTACAGCTTCTCAAGTATCACTTTAACTTGCTTTTATTGGGAAAGATCTATGGCCATAGGAGCATCCGTGTTTTATGATGAGAAAGTGGCCAATGGCTATCAACAAAATGTGTTTATAAATGCTTTCAACTTGGCTCAGTTTTGATTTGGACTTAAAATGCTGCGTGCCATTTGCCTATTGCTGCTGTTGTGGGGCGTCTTAGGCCCGGTCTTCGGCCTGGATAAGCTCGAATACGATGCCCAGGTGGCGCCACCAGCTGTGGGTAAGAATTCACGCACAGTTATATCAGGAGTATTTTATTTGGATTGCATTCCTCTTCTAGCGCACAAACCCTCGCTAAATCTCTGGCGCGGCTTTATGGGGCGGGTGCGTGAGGTTTTCCGCCGCTGGCAGCCCACCACCAAACGGCCACGCCTACAATTGCGCAGCACGACGCCCGAGTCCGAGCCGGAGCTGGAATACTACGGCGCACTGAATCCCATTTACCAAACGCAAAACTTTTAAAATTCTTCTTTGATTTTTATGTAAAACTAGTTTTATGACAAATAAAATAGTGTTTAAGCCTAAGCATTAGAAATGCTTGTTGAAGAGTCCTTTGAAGCCACCCAGACCGCCGCCAAAACCGTGTCCAAAACCACCGCCAAAACTGTGTCCGCCAAAACCGCCGCCAAAGCCATGTCCCAAGCCACCAAAGCCGCCAAAGCCGCCAAATTTGCCACCGAGGCCGCCAAAGCCGCCCAATCCCAGACCACGTGCCACACGCTCCTGCTCCAACTCCGGCGCCAGCTGCTGCACATCCGCATCCACATCTAGCAGGGTCAGCGGCACGGCCTCCAGCTCCACAGGCGCTGCCCAGCTGCTGCTCAGGACGCAGCTAACAACCAGGAGGAGGCACAACATGAGGAACTTCATTTTCTTTGGTTTATTTTTCTTATATTGAACAGTTGGCTGCTGTGCTTGCTAATTTGTACTTGCTGGCAGATGGCAGAGATCCGTGCTTATATACGGAGAGAGAGAAACACATTTCTTCTGGCCATCTTCTTAACTCTTGGCATGGGCGGGGCGTGTCTAGCTGCTAATTGCGAGTGTCCACATTGCAACTTTACTAACCAAAACTGACTTTCATTCATCGAATTTTTACGAATGATTAAGCACTGTTTTAGGTATGCGAAGTGGGTATATTCGGTGCGTGTAATGTCTATTTATACACTGAGAAAAACTAAAGCTGAAGTCATGCCTTATATATTATATATATATATTAATATTAATTAATTAATCTTTATACGTGTATTTTAATTATAGAAATATTAAATTTATATTTTTAATATTGATATTAAATTGTAAACATTTTTCTTTAGAAATTCTATTTAATATTTCGGCTTAAAAACAATGTCAAGAATGTAAACAGAGTATCGCGCAGTCGGCATGTGCTCCCTCTAGAGATTTGCTGGATTGGGTTGGGTTATCTTCTGGCTGTGGCTATTTGGCTCTGTAGTTTGCTTAGGTCTTTAGCTGGTTCGGTTACATCATGTTTGCCGTTGTGTTTACCGCCTGCTCGCTGCCAGGCTGGTCTTGAAACCTCATCCAATTGACCTTAGCCGCAGCTATCTCAAGTTTGTCTAGTTAACCAAAGATTTGCTAATCGAAGCAGTTGATAAGAAAAATGTAATAGAAGCGAGAAAGAGAGAAAGAGAGAGATGGGGTCTCTTTCTGTCTAAACAATTTTTCAAAAATTTAAAATTCTTTTTTTTAAAACATTTTTATTATTACTTAGGAGATAAGATACAATCTAGAAAATTCTCATTATACAGTTACCAATAGTTTAAATTAAGGATTGTAGTTTGGTTCGAGCTTGAGTACTTTTTTTTAACAAATTGTAGTTCTAAGCTCGAACCGGTTCGGTTTAAGCCTCAGTTGCAGCCTGTTGCATTTGAGAACCTGTTTGCCACAGCAGTGGAAATTGAACTTATCCGAAGTGGCATACAAAAAATAAAGCGGTTTTTGACATGTTTTTTTTATCGCCTTCTTATGAAAATCTTCTTTTGGCCTGTCGCAATGTTTTATTGCGTTAATTGGCAGTTGATTTGCCTAACAGCTAGTTTGGCGCATCAGCAGCAGCTTGCGATGCCTTCGCACATACTTTCTGTAATTGTTGTTCTTGGAATTCAGGTGTGGCTTATTCCGCCGCCAGCTGAGCCGGTGCCTGCCCAGCTGTGGGATTGCCTGTTGTCTGCTGATGCGCGGTTTGCGCACCGTGTCCTGGACAAAGGCACGTGACCACACGAGTGGATCCAGGCTAGCGTCGTAGCTGGCATCGTTGTGGCGCCACCAGGGCATTGCCTCGCCCGGCTGCCACAGCGTCAGCAGCATTTGCAGCAACAGCAGCCACAGGCAGCTGCACATCGCCGATGTGTAAATAATTCCAAATGCAGAGCGCATCGTGTGTCCTACGTGCGTCGCGGGTAATTAGAAACTGTTGCACGTTGCATGCAACGCAGTGCGTCTTATATGTGGCCTGGCTCCGGCTCGGCCTCCGGGTCGGTCTGGGCTAGCACTCATCCGAGAGCTGCAACCATATGCTGCTCAAATAGACAAAAACCTTTTGCATGCTTCACATGTCTTAAAGGCCATTAAGAGATTAACTGTGTCATACCTGCCTCACACACACACACACACACACACACAGACACACAATTTATGAATGATCTATGTCATAGGTAAAAATGTTGCGCTGGCTAACTGGTTTCTGGTTCTTAATCCGCCTACGAAACCAGCAAAGTGTTATGAATCCTCAGATCGTAAAAGTAACACAATCTTAATGGAAATTCAAAAATATGTATGACATTTGTTGCACACTTTTTTGTTTGTTTGTCTCGCGTATTACTCAAATATTTAAAATTTAAATATATAAACAATAAATTCTTGGGAAATGTATTGAAATATACTACCAAAATATTGATTTAAGATCAATAATATATTTATGTATATACCATTTTTTTTTGCATATTTGAAATAAATAAATGTTAGAAAAAAAAAACAAGCTTAAAATTTAATGCTAAATAAATTTAAAAAATCGAACTCAAAAGAAAACGTTTTTTCTTCGTTGCATTCACAATTAAATTTTTCATTGACTTTTAATTTCTTTCAATTTAAGTTCAAGCACCATTTGGAAAAAAATAATTTCGTTTGTATATTTCTTATAAAATGGAAACTTTTCTACGACAATTTTTTTAATTTTTGTATTTAGATAAATTTTATAAATTTTTTATGAAGTACGAAGTACACTATATAAATTTGTAAAATTCCGATTTTTTGGAACCAGGTAAGAATTAGAAGACGACATATTTAAGATGACTGTCATATTCTGGTTTTTGCATAGCCATTAAGTCGCAGGTTCAGGTAGTTGCCAATTATCCCAACATCGATATATATCTATCTTAAGGCACTCTCCATAAAATTTGTCAATGGCTCAACGGGTTATTTTTTAATGTACTTTTTCCGCGTAAAGAAACAGCAGGTGTCATTGTGCACAGCCGGACAATGGGACTTTAGATTTCACTTTCTAACCGTAATTGCAAGTGAAACGTGGTGAAAGAGCTAATTGCCAACTGGCTGACGAAATTGGTGGCAAATCTCTGGCTCTGTTGTACCTGTGTACCTCAAGTGTTCGGTCAACATGGACGGTGGACATATGCATTTTAGCCTTGCACTTGACACCGACTTGGCTGGCTGCGCAATTAGCGACTTTGGCCTGTGAAATATGCGCGAGGCGAAAAACCAGTTGCAACAACAGGGCAGCAGTCGTAGTTGTAGTCAAAGTAATCCCAGTTAGCCCACTTTCGAGTTGGCTGCAACTAGCAGCTAACAGCAATTGACACATTTGAGCTGAAAAAGTGGCACAGACACCGTTGCATAAAAGCTGCTGCCTGCCGCTGTGGCAGCCACAGTAGTTGCACAAAGTTCTCGACAAGATGTGCCACAAGTTTTTGCTGCTGTGCCTGATCGTAATCCTGGCCAGCGTCGTGGCCCAACAGCAGCGTCTGCGCCTGCCCCCGGGCTACAACATGCGCCTGGGCTCGGTGCCCACACGATTCGTGGGCAAGGGCGCCTACACGTTGGCCGGAAAGCGCGCATCGCCGCCGGCCAAATGGCAACAGCAACAGTTGCAGCTGTCGCAGCAGCAACAGTTGCAGCAGCAGCAACTGCAGCAGCAGCGCATGCAGCTCTTCCAGTGGGCCACAATGGGCGGCCATAAGAAGTACAATTAATGTTCGTGTCATATATTTAGCTAAATAAATTAAGTGAATCAAATAAATAATTGTGGAATAAATTAAATGTGAATGAGCTGCTTAAAAGCCAGGCGCATAGTTGCGCATGGACATGCGCTCCAGGAGGCTGTTGCCGGCATCGGCGGCGCCGCCGCCAAAGTAGCCCGGCATGGGCAGGCCAATGGGCACACCGACCTGGCCGTAGAGTCCAGTGGGTGCGCCGCCCACGCCTCCCAGTCCCTGCACGTTGATGTTGCCCAGCGGCCCAAAGTTATCCAGGGTGGGTGGCGCACCGAAGCCACCATTGCCCAGCTGCGCATTCGGGTACAAGGAGTTGCCGTACATAAATCCAGCGCCGGCGGCACCGCCCGGATAGCCGCCAAGTCCAAGTCCAGACAGTCCAAGGCCCAAGCCCATGTTGGAATCAGCTGGATAGCCATTGGGTATGTTCGTGGGCAGGCCAGGCACGCCGGGAACGCCAGCTAAACCGGTCACGCCCAGGAAAGGAGATGCGCCCGCGCCAAACATCATGCCCGGATAGCCGGGATAGCGCGCCAACTGCATGTTGACCGTGCCCAGAGCCATCTGATTCATGGGCAACCCGGCCATGGACATCCCACCCATGGGCAGTGTGGCCGGCGTCACATTGCTCGCCAGCATCTTGACGTCGGCCTCAGCGGCGGCGGCCGCGCTGCTTTTAAGCTGGCGCTGTTCCCGTGTTGGTTGTTGCTGATCCTTGACGGGCTGCGCCTGGCAGCTGCCGAGCAGCAGCAGCGAGAGCAGCAGCAAGGACTTCTTGGCGACACAGTTCATTTTGCTTGGGTTTGCGTTGGACAACTGTTTGCTTCCGGCACGCCGGAGTCGCCTTTTATGCGAAGCTGCGTTTAACTTTCTTTTGGCAATTTTGGTTTTCTTATTGGCCCATAAAAATTGTGGCCAAAGTGAATCGTTTTTTACGATTTTATGACAGTCGCCGCTGTGGCCAATATAAACCACCGAACAGAGCGGCGCGTCTGCGTTTTGTAATCTCTTTATAAACAATTCGCACATTTTGCCTAATGCCAACCGCAAATAAGGCGCTAAGTGTCTCGGACGGCGGTCGGCCAGAAAATTTTGCTATTACGATTTGTCGCCGTGGTGAATTGGCCAAAGTGAAATGCCTGGCCTGCTCGGCTTGAATCAGTTTTGCTCAGTTTTGGTCAATTTGAGAATGTGTTGGTTGCTTTGTAAACGAAAGACTTAGGAAACGAACCTGTTTTTTAGGGTGAGTATGCCCGAAAGTATGCAATCAATTTTGTGGCATATTCGAGCGCTTGTGACTAATAAATAACATTAGACTTAGTAACTATGCGAAATACTAGCTAATTTAGAGTTTAAGCTTTAATAAACAAATTAATAAAATGAGGTTTGGTCTTCGTTAAAGAACGTGAAAAAAGTTATAAACTTATTTAGAGTTTGGCTCCATAAAACAATTGAAGGCTTTGTCTTTACTTTATGGCTTAACAATATATGTTGATTTAAAGAAATTTGACGATTATATAAAACTTTTACAACAACAAAATATTTTTTTTTTTATTATTTATGATGTATTACTATGGAAGTTCTGAATACTAGAAGTTAATATTGATTCTTATCATATCTTATTATATCTTATTATATTGATTCTTATTTTAGAGTAAAATCGGAGTCACGTTTTATACAGCTACCATAAAAATTAGCTGTAAATATTTACGTTTTTGTTTGAACTATCGAAAAAAAGTCACATATTACAAGTTTTTAGCATATGTATATGTGAAATCTGTTCAGCATTGGACTACTATGCAAAGATCACGTAGCTGCTTTCAGATTGTCATTGAAAATTGACTAGACCTATTATAAGTATCTTTATAATTCGATTGACAGTAAATAAATAAAAATACAAATTAATTTAAATTTGATTTTTTATAATTTAATATTCCTAAATAATAAAATATAGTACTAATAAATAAATATTTTGATTCTTTGAACACAACTTAAGCAGATAGACCTGTACAAATGTTTTAAATAAATAAGTCTAGTATACTAGCCTCGACTATTTGCCAAAGCTATCTTTGTAGGCGGCCCGCTCTCGATCCGCACGATTCGTGGCCGCATCATAGTCGAAGTAATTGGAGCGACGTTCCAGTTCGCTGGAGCGACGATGTGAGTCCAGGGCATTCGGATTGCCGTGGTAGCCATAGACCACGCTGCTGGGATAGCAGATATAATAGTCATTCTCGTAGCTGGCGCGTTTCTCCCGCACGGGCTGACCGCTGATGTCGATGGGCGAATTAAAGGCCTGATAGGGATTGTCGAGGGGCGCGGCCTGGCAGAGGCTCAACGTGGCCAGGATGAGCGCGAAAACCAATGTGCAGTTCATATTGTATGTGTGTGTTTTAGATGGATAATCACTGGTAGTAAATTCTGCTGCTGCTGCTGTTGCTGCTTTTGCTGCTGCTGATGTGCTGATATTGAAGTTCCTTGTGGTTCTGTGGCGCTTTTGTGTGCTCACAACTGTTTTATACACGAGCATTTCAAATTGTGCGCTAATTATTATGGCAGACAGCGCGTCAGGCAATACACTAATTCAATTTGTTGTGCATCTTTTGTTTTGATTAGCACACCGAACATTCAAGATTTCCGTCATTGGGGGCGGGGGCGATCATAAATGACGTCAAAGAGATGATCCATGGAGAAGGCATTTATGAACTCTAAAATTTTTGGAAGCAAATCATGACTCAATATATAATCCATTGCTCCAGTAAAACTTGTTGAGTAAGTTTCGATTTCATCGGTTTTTAAATAGATGCCGTAAACAAGCCAAATATTTATCAGCAACTTTGTTGGATATCTATTGCTTTTAATAGCTTATTGTGTTTATTTGCATTCCAGTTAAAATCACATCTCGTTATATTTCGCATCGAAAATAAACTGGTGTTAATTAGCTATTTACCAGTTAGTATAGTACATGAATCACATTCCCAAAACATCAGCTATTTCCGTGTAATTGTCTTACTAAGTCCAAATGCAAAATATTTGTTTTAATAATCAGCTGGGCTGAGTGTTGAACTTAAAAATATTAAAAATTATAAAACACTTAGCTCAATTAAATGTTTATGGAAAACTTTAGACCAGCTTTTATTAATTTTTAATTTAATTAATAATTTAATTCATTATAATTATAAACTGGAGATAACTTACGTTTTCTAGTTCCACAGAAAGTGATGAAATATCTGTATAAACAAGCTGATTATTGTTGTTATATATATTTTGTGTATATATTTATCTTATATATCTGTGCAAAACAAATTTACAACTTTCCATTTTAAACGAATTATATGAAGGGTGTGATTATTAATATTTATTTATGGGAATATGAGAATATCGTAATGTAAATATTATTATAAATATAATATAAAATAAATATTTTAAATATATATGTTATTGTTCGTATGAACATTTATTGAACGTATGTCTATTCACAAATTTGTTTGCCATAGCCTACATTTTAAATGATAATGATAAAAAAATATATACAAAATGTATTATAATACATAATATTCACATAATAATATACAGAAAAAACAAAATTTTAAACAAAACCAATTACATAAAAGAAAATAAACCAAATGGAATAATAAATCATATTATCATCTGTTTTATCGAAAAATGTTCATGATTAACGACTGAATCATTTATCACTCTTTTATTTCTGCTTAAAGCCATTAAACTTGTAAGTTCAAAATCAAAATGATGATCTAAAATGACTTCACAAATTTCACATAGGTATCATAAAGTTTCAATTTCGCTTTCAGAACCGGCCCCTAAAATAATTCGTGCAGCTGTTGCAAATGTCAAAAAATAGGCACATTATATTTATTATATTATATTTATATTTAAGCCAATTATTCCGGTAGCTAATGGAATATTTAGAGCACTCACGTTTCCATTCGAATATGAATGTGATTAAAAATAAAAGTATTTACGACGTCATCAGCGATTTTTTGATTAATAGTATTACGGCTAATGCAAATGGTTTTTTTTGTGGTTTGTGCACCAAACCGGCTTCACAAAGGTGTCAACAAAAGCGTTTTTATGTGTTTTTTTTTTTCGTTATTTGGCTAACGTTGATTTATTTAAAAAAGAAAGAGTTTTGTTTGTTTTTACATGAAATTGGACTTAGTCTATTTGCCATAAAAGCCGCCGCCGCCAAAACTGGCTGAGGCCGAAGCAGAGGCTGATGCACTGGCGCCGCCGCCAAAGCCGCCACCGCCATAGCCACCACCGCCGTATCCGCCGCGACGTCCGTAACCGCCGCCACGTCCGTAACCGCCGCCACGTCCGTAACCGCCGCCACGTCCGTAACCGCCGCCACCGTAGCCACCGCAGCAGAAGCCGCCGCCGCCGCCGCCAAAATGTCGAGCGAGACGAGCGCCGTTATCATCATTCCCGGCCTGCGCATCCACATCCTCCAGCGTCAGCTGCTCCAACGGATGCGCGTAGACATGGGCTGCCAAGGCCAGGCAGAGAACGAGCCCTAGCACCAGAAATTGTTGCATCTTTAGGTTTACAATTGTTTCTATTCGGAATCCATGCGAAGCGGAGTTCTTTTATAGTCGTCGATATTTGACTAGCTTCGCGGGGAAGCCCCGCCCAGAACTATATGATTCTGATTGGCTCATCCTGCCAATCGAATCATTAACTATCATTATTTTTTAATTTTTCATAGTTTTTCTGTTTTTGATGATTTCATTAGAAGATGTAAGCACGCGGCAAGCGTAAATCCCAAGCCCCTAAGAATCACATTCAGACAATTAGGGTGCTGCCTCCCCCGCAGGCATACTTCAATTCCCTACAAAAAGAAAATTACGACTAGTATTTTAACGCTCAATTTTAGCACATATTTGTCAAGTTGGCCTAGAGCCAAAGACCTACATTGTTGCATGCTGTGGCTGGTAACAAGACCCGGCTAAAACGAGCGGGGCAAATTAAAAATTTCTCACACATTTTCTGTAAACAAAACACTTGGCCACTTCACATGGGGACTCACTTTACTAATACCCTGTAGACAATTGAACAAATTTTTGAGTCTATTCAATATACAATTTAAAGTTAAGGTCAGAAAAATATAAAGTTTGGGTATTTGAATTAGACATGGTTAAATAAATTTGGTTGGTTATCAGAATATAAAAACTATTAACATTTGAGCATACTCTATATTCTATAGGGTATTTGATTGAGCAGCACTCCACTTCTTTAGAATTATTCTTATTGTTATGGCTTTCGCTCGTCAGTAATTTGAATGAATATTTTTTTATTATTGTTTTTTTGTGTGACGCTGAACGGCAATCGAAAAATATTTAAAACTTGTTGAGAGCTGTGATCACTGACCTCTCAAAGTGCTTGCAGAAATGCGCAGTAAAGGATTACAATAAAGCCCTACAAGTTTTTATATAAGTTAGAAATTAATTGTTTTTATTTCTTTTTTACTTAGTGTTAAATGACAAGTTAAATAAAATATAATGATTGCACATAACTATAAATTTTATATATATTTTGATTAGTAATTGGGACTTTAAAAATAATTTATTATTATTATACTTTTTTATTATTAACAATAATTTATTTTTATTTTGCATTAATATTTTTATTTATATTTACATTGAAGTAAGATATTGCTTAATTTTTAATTATAATATTTTCTCATTGCACATAATATTATACCATTAATACATTTGGTGACGTGTTTATTTTGACGCAACATTCGGATAATTGCAAACAAATCGTAAGTCAAATTAATTAGACAAAAACCGGTTTCAAAATAGCTCCATTACAAAAGTTTTATTTCGATTAACAGCTGGATCACATGATAACACACACATATATATAATTTACATTTATTATGATAAATATTTTCCCACAGTCTGCACACATTTATACATACATACATCATATCAAAATGTCAATTAAGAAATTAATGCAATCGTTTAATTTGCAGACGTCTCGCCAGACTTAATCGTATTAAAAATGAAAGATTTCCATAGTTGTACAAAATGCCGAAATGAGTTGTTGTTTTAATTAGGATGAACATTATAATTTGTATGAAAAATCAATCAGGCACGCAAGCGAGACATCAATGAATCACACTCGAAGTCCCTTTATAATGCAATAGGTTAGCTGGAGTAAGTCAAACGTGTACACTCTGCTTTTATACGTATACGGTATACGTTAATCGGGCCGGGATATAGTCATTTATAGCGTTTTAAGAAGTAAAAGGATAATCGATTTTTGACAAAAATCATTATATCACAAATTTTGCCAAAATCGCAAAAATTTAAAAAATTCAAATTTTTTATTTAGTTTAATTGCAATTGGCGCCCTAAAAGTATGCAGTAGATTTGTGCTGTAAAATTGTGCGAGCCAAAATGATTACCTTGAAAGTATGCAATAGAATTATGCAACTTTTTTCGTTCTAACGATTCTGTTTGCCTGGTATTTCGATTTAGATTTAAATGTTACAAACGATTGTTTGTCGGACCCTGAGAGTAATAAAAAATTTGAATACTTTTATAAATTTATTTATTAAATTTCTCTTTACATCCTTAAACATTTTTCGAATACATACCCTAGTGTTCCCATATAAGGATATGTCTCAACTTTGCCTAGTCGTAACTTTGCCAAAACTCAACCGATTTTCATAAGGATGGTCTTTTTGTTCATGGTTCGGTGTCTAAATTAATTCTGCATTTCAGTCTAAAAATAAAATTTTTGGTCCAAATTCATGTAAAAAATTTTCAAACATGTACCCTAGTGTTCCCATATAAGGATATGTCTCAACTTTGCCTAGTCGTAACTGCGCTAAAGCTCAACCGATTTTCATAAGGATGGTCTTTTTCTTCATGGTTCGGTGTCTAAATTCATGTCAAAAATTTTCGAATAAATATATAGCCGATTTCGATTTAGGAAGGTCTTTTTGTTCATGGTTTGTTTTTAGTTATGCCTGAAAACCGATTCATAGAACTGATAAAGAGGCGTTGGAAAAAGTTACTAAAACTCATCTCGGGAACTTGAAATAAAAGCTGTATTTGACATTAGACCGGCGGTTTTTTCTTTGAGTGTAGGCAATGGAATTTATGTGTGTCAACTTAACATTAAATTTACTCATAAAGAACCGCTAAGCGCAGATGAATTAAAGCTGTTAGCCAAATAAAAATATTTGATTTTTGGCTAAAATTAAAATTTACTTATATCACTCCATTGTAGTCAAATAATAGCATGGATTGCTAAAAGTTATAGTCTTTATAAGGGAAACCAGCTCTATAAAGACAAACGAGCAACAAGAAAAACCCGCGGAAGTCAACAAATTGCGTTAGCGGTGTGAAACTGTTTTATTTTTTTAGTTTATTTATATATGTATGTTTTTGTTGTTTTGTTTTTGTTATTACCAGATGAGTATATATTTGCCGAAACGTTGAGCAAGGTCAATGTCAGCGGCGTCTTTGGAGCGCCGTGAAAGCGTGGAACCAGAACCAGTCCGTGACGCGTTTCGCGCGATTTCGACGCGACTTTGACGCGTTTTGGTCGCGTTTTTTAAATTCTGCATGCGAGAGTTTCCGTTCAATTTGGCAAATTGCGATGCGACGAAGGTCTGCCAGTTTCCGAAACAAATTTGGAAGTGCTCAAGAACGGTTGTTGTCTGCGGCCATTCAAGGCGTGGCTTGCATATAAAACTAAATTTAGTTTATTCCGAAACTTTAGTTTTCAGTTTGTGGCCAAATCGAACGGAATGTATTTGCCGGCACGTCTGTGCCTTATATGTGGACTCTTTGCGCTCGCGGCCAGCCAGAGGAGCAAGCCGAGGGCCGAGCGGGCACAGGGACGGACACTGGGTCTGCTCTCACCGCTGTTGTTCGGTGCGGGCTCCTTGTACGATGTGCCCGTGGCTCCGGTGGGCGGTGGAGCGGCGGGTGGAGCTGCCAGCGACACCCAGTCGGATCAGTACAATGGATATGGCAATGGATACGGCAATGGATATGGCAATGGCTACGGCTATAGACCCAACTATGCGTATGGCTTGGGCTATCCGGGCCTGGCCCAGGGCTACTTTGGCTATCCTTCGTATGGCTACTACAGACCCAGCTACAACTACAACTACGGGGGATATCAGCGGCCCGTGCCATATCTCGTTAACTACTACGGCTATAGGCCCAATTATGGTAATTACGGCAATTATGGCAACTACGGAAATAGACCTGCCTACAACAACTACGCCAGCGCCACGCCGGCGGTCAATTCCAATACCACTGCCGGCTTGGGAGCAGGCGCTGGTGCGGCTCAAGGCACTGGAGCTGGAACTGGAGCTGGTTCACAGCTGAGCACGGCGCAGGCGGCACAATTGGCTGGACTTTTGGGCCAAGCGCTGGGCAGCAGCTTGCGTCCTTTGGTCGCCAATGGCGGCGGGGGTGCAGCGGGTGCGGGTGCAGCGGGCGCCAATCCACAAGCGCTGAGCAGCATCTTAAGCTTGCTGGGATAATTACTTTTAGACTAATTTGTTGTTGCCGATTATTAAAGTATTTTAAATTTAAGTTTGTTAACCTATACTAAAAACCCAAAAAAGAAAAGCCTAAAAGTTGAAACTTTTTTGTTTGATTGTTGTTAATAAAAACGAAAAAACAGCATTTCACAAATTGTTTTGCATGTCATTGTTTAAACAATAATTTGCTAACTGCACGCTGTTTATTTTGGCATTTTTTTGTTTTTGTGTTCTACCTTTAACAGACAAAATGTTGTTTCAACGGCGGGTTGAATTCACTTTGAATCGATGGATTCTCAGCACTGGTAAAAAGTTGATTTTATTTTAGTGTTACTAATATACTTTTTGTATAAATAAAAGTACGCATATATGTTGTACCAGGGCTACACTTGGAATACAAATTTGTAGTATATTATATCAGCCTAAAAGTATGCTTCCTTTTGCATATAGTTGACATGTTAACGCTGATTGAATGAATATATTTGTTATGACTTTAAAGGGCAATACTTTTTATAGACTTACAAGTTTTGGCTTCTGTTTCGTGTAGAATGCGTTGTGTGCGAAGCAAATAAGCCTTGTTTACATTGCATGGCCTGTAGAATCCCCAGTCATTCATTTGGCACAATTTTACCCCCAAGAAATTGGCAATAAGCAGTTGCGAAATTGCGACGGGTGTAAATACAACTAATTGAAAATACAAAGTGCAAGAGCTGCAGGCCTATAAAAGTGGCCGCTGGCTAACATATGGAAGACAGTTCATTTTTCGTATTGGCCAGAATGAATCTGTGCATGTTGCTTGTCATTGCAAGTCTCAGCTTGACTTGGGGCTGGCCAGCTCAGATGGAACAGCAGATGCCGCAACAGGACGCAGTTGAGGAGCAGTTATCCAGTCCGGATAAGGCCACCCTTACGGATGTCGTCGACATGGGCACACAGCACGCCGCTGGAGGAGCACGAAATGCACGCTTTCTGTGGGGCGGCATTTGGGGACGTCCCTGGTATGGATCATATTATTATCCCCGTTACTACTACAGTTACAATAGTCCCTGGAACTATCATTATGGACATCACTGGTGGTGATAAGCCGGCGTCCAGATAGTCCATGATTTTTCAAAATGCAATTAAAAATTTTAAAATTTTATTAAAATTAAAATAAAAACAAGGAAAAATAAAAAAATAATAATAATTGTCATTGTAACTCCGCAGATAAGATATCCCTGTATAAATCTAAAATAATATTTTTAAAAACAAATAGTTCATTAGTCGGAAAAAAGCACATCTTTCGACCGATTTCTTACAAGTATTATTTAGCATTTAATTTCATTTTAAATGTCAATTGTTTCAGTAAATGACCTAAATTAAAACTTAATCAAAAATAAAATAAAAATAAAGACTATAATCAATAATAATTTTAAAATTTTAATTCATCTTTTTATTTATTTTTATTATATATGTATGTATAGCCGGGTTAGCATTGAAATATTGCAATTCATAATTAAACCGATCTTAAGTCGTTTCTCATTGAGATTTCGCAACATTAGCCAACACTGAGTCACTGGGTTAACAATTCGCTAAATAATGCCTTGCCCCATCTGGAAATCGCAGTCCGTGTAAACTTCGCATATTCGTGTTAATTCGCTTGCAGTGCACTCGAAACGGGAATCCCAAATAATCTAAACATTTTCGAAAGTTCCAATAACGGTATATGCGTTTTAGACAATTAATCAACTTGTGCACTTATGTTCTTTATTTATAATTATTCAGAAACTTACTTTACTTGATCTTCTACATTTTGTTTACATATTATTCAAGCTACGCCAAAAAAAAAAAAAATAAACCGTAAATTAAAACAGGTTTACTTTCTAGGCGCAATAATCCAATTTTTTTAACAAATGTCCGAGTTAATTTCTCTTATTAAGTCTGGTGTGAATGTATCAAATTAAAATACAACTGGTTTTACCCTGTGTCAAAACAATATTTTTAGTGGATTTACCAAAGCAGACATATATATTATATACATTTTACTGGGTATGTTTTAGTCGAGAGTACTGAAATATCAAAGACGAACAAATTTGACCGCTAAATTAATTATTATTTATTATTTTTTGGTAAATTCGTTAAATACACGAACTGTGAATGGAAGAATAAAATATCATAATTATAATAACAGTGCCACCAAATTAATACAGACAGACTTGTCTCCTCGAATATTGTAATAAATAAATAATAATACTATATAAAATACAATTAATTCGTTAAATAATAAAATATATGAAATAGGGCTCGACCGAGGGCGGTTTAATATTTACTAGTCTTCCTAGTAATATTGCTTATTATTTCCTATAGTTTTGCCAGAGCCTATCCTCGCAGGCTGCCCGACGGCGCAGTTCCTTGCGCTCCTCAATCTGATATAGTTGCGCCTGCTTGGTCTCCAGCAGGATCTGCTTTGTTTCCGACAGGCGATGTGCTTCAGAGCTCTCGCTGAAAGTAAGAGGAAGAACCTAAGCAAGTTTGCAGTTGTTGGCCATTTGCTTGGCCTACTTCTCACGTTGCTGCTGCTTCAGCTTGAGCAGCTCCTGGTCCTCCTGTTCGCTCTGCATTAGCGCCATTTGAATCCATTCGATGCGTTCGTTTCGGACTGCCTCAGCTCGCGCCTGCTGCAGCTCCGCCAGCTCCACATTCAGCCAGCTCGCTTCCTGTTGCAGCTGCTGGGCCAGTTGACGGCGGCGTTGCTCCAAATCTTGTGCGTATTTTTCTAGTTGCTGCTGCACCTTAAAATCGATTCGGGAATTTAAATTGCGCCGATTGGTGCGGCTTAGAAACTCAGTTACATGCATTTTGCAGCAAATTGTTTGGTCGTTACCCAGGAACTCAAAAGCCTTGGTAACGGAAACCCTAATCTCTGATAAGAACGCATGTTAACTCGACTGTTATGGTTCTGTTATTGCACATTAAAATCAGGACAAAATTGACAACAAACTTGAAAATCGGTTCACTTTTGACAAAGTTGTGGGAGCTTGAAATATGGGAGCTATGGAACCGAGAAAATTACATGTCAACATTTTGGTTAATTTTGGCATGGTTTTTGACCAAAAATTTGACTCCCCTAGAATCACGTTAAATGTTGTTTTTTAAGCGAATTTTGACAAAAAAAATAAATGCTTAAAAAAATATACCCAATTCTAAATATGGAAGAAAATAAATTATCTAAAATGCATTTTTCCCAAAAAAAAAATGTTAAATGTAGAATCAATCTATTGAATAAATAATGAAAAAAGTTCACTATTTTTTTGTTGATTTTTATACATTAGCAGCAATTTGTCTCAAAGAAAAATGCGTCAGGAAATGAGCTGGCATTCTATTAGGGGTTAAAGCACCTTTGATTACATTAGGTAGAAAATCACACGATTAACATTTCCACGAAGCTGGAATAGCAATTAATCTCACTAAATTTTCAATAAAAGGCGCTGGCATTACAAAAAATGTCATCAGTACTAAACTTTAGTTTTCAAACCGAGGAACAGCTAAAAGATGCGTTTGACTTTATTGTTGCTTATTGGATCTGCTATCTGCGTAGCCTTTATCTATGCGTTGCCATTGGATGACAATGTCGAGGAGAATAATCTGATGGAACTCCTAAGCCTGGCCGATCAGGGCGATGCACACGGCAACAAAGCAGCACGAGCGGCAAGAGGCTCTTGTTGTGGTGGCTATGGAGGTGGTGGATATGGCCGTGGTGGCTATGGAGGTGGTGGCTATGGCCGCGGTGGCTACGGAGGTGGTGGCTATGGCCGCGGTGGCTATGGATATGGAGGATACGGCCGTGGTGGTTATGGCCGTGGTGGATACTATGGACGTTAATATCTCGACTTTCAAAAATAAAATGCTTACAAGTTTTTAATCGTTTAATGACGGGTGGTCATATGTGATTAATTTCCGTTGAAAAAACGAGTTTTTTAAAACCATTTTTTGTTTTGGCATGCGCTATTCATCTTTTTGTCTTTATGCTATGCTACAAGTTGGATTTTACGTTTCGGCCAATTTATTTTGATATTTTGACGCTTTAGTTGCGAAATCTGTGTTAGTGTCAATAAAGCTGAGCGTTTAATTATAATGTATCAGCATCTCTCAAACGATTCACAATATGACTCGCAATTTGTTGTTTGTTTACTTTTGGCGACACGACTTCAGATTTCAGAAGTATTCGTTTGGCATGGTTCGGATTTGTTTACACAACAGTGTTTTACAACACTACTCTTACATTATTAAGCTGGCTTTGCACACTGTCAAACTGTCAGAATAATTAATTGAAATTTGCTTCACATTGTCGAAATTCGGGGCCGGACTTTTGCTTAGCTTGAACAAAGCGTCAACAACAATAACGACCACAAGTGCAGTTTAGAGCAAGTCTAATAATCTTATGGCAAGCGATAAATAAGTAAACAAACAGTCTGAAAGTAACAATAGCTACATTAAAAAAAAAGTCCCCTCCAATCTGTTTTGTGGTTTTAAGTACTCGATGGCACTTAAAATTAGGTGATGCTTACGGCAAACAGGAACGTCAACGTCAACCGGTTATTTCCAGGCTTAGAAAGGCAAATAAAAGGCCGCTGAAACAACGTTAAGAACATCAGTAACACAACAACCACCAAGCATAATTAACCAACTTAATTAAGGAGGAATCCATCCCAAAGATGCGCTTAACACTTTTGGCACTCATCGGCGTGCTCTGCCTCGCCTTCAGCTACGCCCTGCCGGCAGTTGAGACCCAGAATGATCTGCTGAGCGTCGCCGATCAAGGAGAAGCCCACGCCAATGAAGGCGAGCGCGCTGCCCGTCAGTGGGGCGGCGGCTGGGGCGGACGCGGCGGCTGGGGCGGCGGCGGCCTGGGCGGCCTGGGCGGCGGCCTGGGCGGCCTGGGCGGCGGCTGGGGCGGTCGCGGTGGACTAGGCGGCGGCGGCTGGGGCGGCGGCGGCTTGGGCGGCCTTGGCGGCGGCTTGGGTGGCCTTGGCGGCTGGGGTGGTCGCGGTGGATGGGGTGGTGGTTGGGGACGTTAATCCCTGTGAAGGCCATCGCCAGCAGCTGCCAACGCCACACAGCGTCTCAACACATTGAAAATTTTGTTAACTTTTTGTTTGTAAATAAAGAACATTGCAAGAAAATAAACAATTTGGCCTTTATTCTTACAAATTTCATCTTTGCAGATCGTTTGCTTATCCTTACAGTTTCTAGAGCAAGATAAAGAGTGAGAGAGAGAGAGAGGCTCCGTTTATCCTTTTACATTTTTATAATTATAGCATTTAAATTTTTGATTGATACAAATTTAACTGACACAAAACGTTGATTAAGATTATTTCATGAATTGAAGTCTGGACATTTTTTTAAGATTATTTTATTTATTTTTTTAAATTAGTAAGTTTGTATGATACTCAAATTATAAATTGTCTTCTTTGATCGGATTCGAAACACAATTTATCATTATTCGTCCGAAATTTTTTTTGGTCCTCATTTGCTCCTGTCATATTTTAAATATTTTGTCATATATTTGCAGAATTACTATTAATATCGGAGTATAAAGCGTCCAAAGGTACAATCGGTCGGAAATTGAAAATTATTTTATATTCTAACTAAGCTTAGATCGGAAGCAGAATAACATTAACATAAAACTACTTTATACATAGATGTATGTAAAGTCAAACTGTTGTGAACAAACATGGTTATATATATATATATAATGCGCCTTTTATTTATTTCAACGAGGGTAGAAGATAACTGTTTCATGCTGCTACCCTGTACGCTTGAAAGCGCCAACATTTTAACGAGCAGCACCTATGCCTGAATACAGAGTATTTGCTAGTCGACACGCTTAATTGCAATGATAGTTAACGGTTATTGTGATATTAAAAACATTAGGGGATATTTGGCAGAAACTTGATTAACTTATAAATTTATATTAATGCTTAATGCTGCTCAATGCACAATTCACAGCTCAGTTAAAGAGCTCACTTAGCACACACACACACACACACACACAAACACACACACACACACACACACACACACACACACACACACACACACACACACACACACACACACACACACACACACACACACACACACACACACACACACACACACACACACACACACACACATGCACACACATATTTCTTATTTGCCTGGAAGCTGCTCGAGCAATCCCATCTAATAAATTGTTTTTTTAAATAGTCCAGTTGTGTCTCATTTATGGTAGGAACAACTTTTGTGATGAAAACAACAACAATAATAAGATAAACAAAAAAATCAGGTGTAATAACCTGGTGCGCCATGATAAACAAATAAACAAATATTAAGAAAGTAAAAATACCAGCCTTTCAGTAAGAAAAAAATAAAAACCTAATTCAAAACAAAAGTCCCTCATATTTGTAAATACATATATATACACATATATGTATATATCATGTCATATATGTGGCTGTCGGCACAAAGTGTACGATGTGCACTTAAATTAGGAGCTGTGTGTGAGAACAGGCACGAGAACTCGTTAATCTGAATGATTTTGACGTTTGGCAGCCAAATAAAAGCCCCTCAGATTCTGGCTGAAAACAGCAGTTTCGCAGCAAACTTCAAGCACAGCTAACACATTTTATCCGAGGCGAGGATTCTCAGGAAAACCACCACCAGCAAACAACACTTGCAAAGATGCGTCTGGCAATTTTAGCGCTCATCGGCGTGCTCTGCATCGCCTACAGCTACGCCCTGCCGGCAGTTGAGACCCAGAATGATCTGCTGAGCGTCGCCGATCAGGGACAAGCCCACGCTAACGAGGGCGATCGCGAGGCGCGGCAATGGCTTGGCGGACGTGGATGGGGCGGCGGCTGGGGCGGCGGCTGGGGCGGACGTGGCGGATGGGGCGGCTGGGGAGGTCGCGGCTGGGGTGGCGGCTGGGGTGGCGGCTGGGGTGGCGGCTGGGGCGGTGGCTGGGGCGGCCGCGGCGGCGGCTGGGGCTGGGGCCGTTAAGCTCTGCCCAGTTGAGCATCCAACACTTGCCAAGGAGCCACTGCGTCCAGACACATTTCAATGTCTGTTTCTAAATAAAGAGCATTCAAAAAAAAAAAAGGGTTTCTTGATTTTTAATTTTCAATCATCGGGAGCCTGGTTATCCTTGCAGCCGTATGCCTAATTGCAGTTAAATTAAATGCGAAATTTATCTTAAATTTATAGCTCATATAAAATGGTTGACTTTCGGCAAAGTTCAAAAAGTTGAAGGCATACAAAACTCGTTTACCACTCAAAAAAAAAAAAAACCATCAAGTAATCTTTATCAAATAATACATAAATCAAGCTAACGAGATGTTAAAAGTACAGATAGTCCGGATTCAGCTACGTACGTCCAGAAAAAAATCCAGAAATTCTCAATTATATGTTTTTAACCTCTACTCAAATCGAAGTACTTTAAGGAAATTTAAGATTGATCTTAGTTCGTCACCCAGACTCTAATCAATCCTGAATTAATATTTAATAGAAACTAGATATTTTTTTTAGATTTTTTGTATATCATAATCAGAATTAATAGAATTTCGAGCAATATTCGTTTTATTGCATAGCTTGCGTTGTCGTACGACAATTAACAATCAAACTTACATTATTTACAAAACATATTTTACACAATTCGTTAGGCGCTAGGTAGATGAAGAGATTTGGAAGGAAGGGCTTGAGAACGCTTGGAAATACATAAATACACACAGAGTGCTGTGAGTGTGAAAGTGTGTGTGTGAGTTAGGTGGGTGTACAGTAAAGAAACGTTAAGAGGTCTGTGTTTTCGTCTGCTGTTGACCAACTGAGCTGCTGCCCTGATCTTCCTTGTGGATGCTATCATACAAATTATATCCGAAATATATTATCATTCCTGATGATGGTCGGTGGTCGATTATTTGAAGAATCTGCGTGGAGCGGCGGCAGCGGGGCTGACAGGGGGAGGTGTGGGAATATGAGCGCCCTCGGCGCGGAAACCATTCTCATCGGCAATGTAGGTGATGGTATAGAGCACGCCATCGGGTCCGGTGTAGGAGTACGAGCCTTGCATGACCTGTGTACGGAAATGGATCAGATTTTAAGACAGCTCTAACTGGAGGCGCCTAAAAGTAGGCAACGTGCGGCGGCAAAGCTTTTGCAGCGGCGCTTAAAACTGGGCAACAAAAAGCTCACCTGAGCCTCCAACTGAGAGCCGGGATTCTTAAGATAACCAGCCTCATCGGCGCGAATTCCATTGCTGGTCTCATAACTGAAAATAAATTGTAAGTTGTAAGTAAATAAATAATAAATGAAAAAAATAAATAAGTACTAAAAGCAAAATATTATTTTAAAAAAATTTAATATAATAATAAAATATTATACAAAAAAAAATTTAATTAATTAGTATCAAAATAAAACCAAAAATAATAATAATAATAAATTTGAAAATTAACAAAATTACTAAACTGTTATATAATATATTTATATATATTATCCCTTCAAAGCGCATTCAGTTAATTTCTAGATAATTATAGTAATTATGTGTCTATCATCTTTGTAGCTTACTTGTACTGATAGGAGCCATCAGGGTTCAGATCGAAGTTCTGCTTCAATATCACGGCGTTCGCATCGAACGAGTTGGAACGTGGCTGCGGTAAACCGCGCTGCGGCTGCGCTGCCACAAGGCAGAGGCAGAGGAGCGCGACGGCGGCGACGACGTGGGCGGAGCTGAGCAACTGCATGACCTATTGGTTGATAAACAAAGCAGTTGGTTGATTGGTTAAATGAGCAATAACATTAATTTATGAGCTAGCGATAATGCCAAACGCCGTTCGGTGTACGAAGTAATTCATGTTCGCAATAATTGGATTTGTGTTTTTTTTCGAAAGTCTATTTTATATGGCAAGAAGGTCGTAAGCTGGGAAAATTCAAGTGTGATCTTTTATGGGAGCAGCTGCATTGGATTCTTATAAATCCATAATAATAATCATCGAAATATTTTTATAGCTAATTTTTACAGCTCGAAAAATAAATTGAAAATATCTACGTTAAGTAATTATATTTCACCCAGCTTATATTTTTTATATTATTAATATTTTATTTTTTTATATCAAACATGCCTAGTTGAAAGAGCTAAACAAAATAAATGAATATCCTTTAATTAAGCAAACTATACAAATTTTGTTATCCTTAAATTTCACATAATAAAAAGTTTTATAACTTATAAAAACTAATGCACAAATTAAATTAATAAAATCTGACCCAAATGAACTTGAGAAATATTTAAGCGGATATCCTTTAAAAAATTAAAGCTCGTTTCTATGTTGTTTAATATTTAATATTATTCGATTGCTTTACACTTGACTTGGTTTCGATTTCGATTGATATTAATCCTTTCTTTTTATTTGGATCGCTTCGCATTCAAATCCTTTTGGTCCTTTGCACAACACCGCACTGAATTTTTTGAGAACTCACTTTCAAATTCGCGACTTGTTTGGAGTAAAGCGTTTGTCTGCGCTGCAAAGGCTCGTCAAAACTGTTTTGACTCGAATGCACTCAGCGCAAAGGTTTTTATACCAAAAAAATGCATTCACTGAGCCGCAGCAGCAGCAACAGCAACAGCAACAGCAGCAGCAACAGCGACAGCATCCGCAACGAGAGCAGCGCAGCAACAATCAGATTGCCAAGAAGAAGAAGAAGAAGAAGAAGGCGGGCAGGTAGAAGATCAAGCTGCAGAAGCAGAAGAGTTGTTTGTGGCTTTGACAGCGGTGGCAACAGAATCGGAAGAGGCTGCCACTTGTACCACGCGGCGTATGCGCAACGAGTTTACAGAATGCAAATGGGCGTTGCGCATACGCCGCGTGTAACATATAGAGTTGCTTGTGTGTATATGAATATTATCAGTTAAAGCCGACAGCTGCTACTCATTCAACATGTGTGAGTGTGTGTGTGTGCTTGAGGCACGCCAGCTTGTCTAGGCATTAATTTATGTGAATTAGCAATGCGAAGTTCATGAGATTAGCCCACGCTGGCGTTTGCCAGCATGGATGTGTGTGTGTGTGTGTGTGATGCGATGCAATAATTTTGTTAATTCAAATATTAATTAAAAGATTAATACTCGACAGCTGAATAGATGTTGCAATTGTTGCTTGGCCTGATGAATTGCCCATTTGGTTTTAATTTCATTCTTGTTTTCTGGTTTATTGACATTTGCAATGCAATGCCGCGGGGCGGGGCTTGGCGCAATGTTTGCGCTGTTTGTTTCGAATGTTTGCCCACTTGTTTCTTTTTGCTGTGCATTTGAATGCAACATAAAGCCGCACATAAAGTGTGCATTGTTTGGCCCATCATCATTTGTGGCATCTCCAGCTGCTGCTGCTGTTCAAATCGCAATTTAGACATTTGAAACGCTTGCCGGTTGCCCAATTGCTGACCAAAATGGCCACTCCCTTGCACCAGTTCCCATCCTAAAGGTGAACCAAATGATATCCAGAGGGATGGGGGGGATGCGGGGGGTGGTACGAAGGTTTTGCGGACGCTTTGCTTAAGTTAAGCCGGCCGGCGCATAAAAATTGCAATTTTCGGCTTAAACTTTAAACTTTTGCAGCGTGTAGGAAATGTCAGTTGCAATTCATAAAAATTGCAGCAATAGCTGCGACCACAGCAACAGCAACAACAACAGCAACAGCAACAACAGCAACAGCAACAACAGCAACAGCAACAACAACAAAGAGTGCGCGCTGATCACGAACATGCCATGATGAACATCGCGCGAGATTAACGCGCCTCCAACAACAACAACAACAACAACAGCAACAACAACAGCAGCGAAGACGCCTTCTCTGGCTACAGCTACAGTTTCAGCTCCACCTCTGGCTCCACCTTGCCCACCTTACCCCGCCCCCCTAATCCAGGTCCGCCACCCTTTTAGCTGCCTTTGCTCGCTGCGGCTTTTCCTTTCCTCTTTGTGCATTTTCTGTGTTACTTGGCCAAAAATCGCGTTGCGATTTGCCCGCGTTTTGCTGGCCTTCGTCCACATCCACATCTAAAGCTGCCTAAGTGCATTTGCATACCCTATTAGCAGGGTAATATACTTTTAATGCTCTAATATGTAACATGTAATAACAGCTTTTACATTATATGTATTATAATGTTATAAGCATATATGTGTGTAATAAATAAATAAATACATATAGTTTTACATAGTCCGTTATTTAATTACAGGCAGTATATTTGTCGTTTTACATAGTCCGTTATTTAATTGCAGGCAGTATATTTGTCGAAATCAGACAGAACGGTCCACTATAAAATATAGCTGGGATTTTGTATTAACAACTTTTCTGTTTTTTAGGATATTCGGTTCATGCCAATACTCTAAACTCTAATATATCAGTAACAAAATTTCAACAATTGTTGAAACTAATTTCTAATATTAAAAAAATACTTTTCGAACGGTGATCTTAGAAATATTTACATAATGTCTGCATATAAGTGGAAATTTAATATGGGGAACTTCTTTTATTTAGTTATTTTCACCATCACCCATATAGGGTATTCAATATTCGTCACTCGCCAGTCAGCTCTCCTTTCCTCTCGTTCACATTTGGCAAACACAATCTGTGGAGGCCTACTCGTATTTGCAACATGAGTGTTTCACACTCGTATATTCCGGCCGGGCACTCCGCCTAGAAAATTCCCGTGTGCTCCGCCGAGCGATCGTTTCTCAGTTTCCGTCATCTCGTGTCTCATTCACAATGATGGATGAATGAATGAATCGCATGTGATTCATTTTGGTCGCAGCCTCAGTTGGCGCATCTTAAGTGCGCTTTAAATGTGGTTAACAAAAAATTTATGCAGCTGTGCGATTAGCCAAGTTAGTTCGACTGACTAATGATATATGCTAATTGAGTGCAGTCGTCTTTATGTATTTATTTGTGAGATATTCAGACCAACTTCACAGCTGACAAATTGACATTTTGGACGTGATGGATTTGCCATTTGCTTGTCTTGGCCGGGCCAAAACGGGTTTGTGACGTCGCTGCATAAATAATTAGCATGTTTTTTTCGGCCAGCTGACATAACTGACAATGGAAGATCTATGACCCAAGAACTTCTTTAAACTAAGCCTAACAATATATAGTTTCGGCCACTCGGATTTTATTCGTTATGTTTTTCCACTCGCTGATTCATTTAGTCATATAAATAGTTATGCAAATCGCTCTGTGAGTGTTTTATTAAAACACATTCGGCAACGTTTCTATAGAATTTCTTTATTGTTTTTTTTTTCTTCTTCTGTTATTTTATCTTTAACGTTTTTTTTGTGTGTTTTGAAATAACGTAATGGATGCTAATTTGTTGGCCGCTGCGCCATATAAAAGCAACGCACTTGGGAACTTCTAGCCAAGTTGGGAGTCGAGAGTCAACACGCGACATGTTCAAGTTTCAAGTTATCTGCCTGTTTGTGGTGGCCGCCGGTGTCAGCGGTGCCAGCGTCGGTCTCACGGATGTTACCACCGAGAAGCGCGAAATTGTGCCCCTCCTGAGGTATGAGGCGGAGAAGAATCCGAACGGCTCGTTCAATTTCGCCTTTGAGGGCGGCGATCAGTCCTTCCGCCAGGAGAGCGGCAAGGTCGTGGACGCTGGCACCGACGATGAGGCCTTAGAGGTGTCCGGCTCGTATCGCTACATCGATGCCGAGGGCCAGTTGGTGGAGGTCACCTATACGGCGGGCAAGAACGGCTTTGTGCCCTCGGGCACGCACATTCTCAGCGAGATTACGGCCGCGGCCAAGGCCGCCGCTGATCTGCCACCATTTAGCGAGGAGCAGGAGCGTCTGGAACGCCTCAGCCAGCGTCGTGCCCGCTCCCAGACAGAGCAGCAGCCAGCGGCGACCAAAACAGTGGAGCCCAAGGCCGCCGAATCTCAGGTGGTGCCCGTGCAGGTGGTGCCGGAGCAGACGCCCGTCGCCGAAGTGCAGCAGGAGAAGAGCGACAAAGTGGAGACAAAGACCGCCTAATTGAGACTTAAACGGAGCTCAACTATATTTTAGTATTATTGAATTTGTGTGTTTCCAAATTTACTGGTTAGCAATAGAAATAAATAAAAAAAAACTTTTAAACTTAACTCTGAAATTTGCTTTTTAATACTAAAAATTTAGATTTCGAAATTTCATTTGCCAAATATTTTATGTTAATTGACAAATAATGATGTCATAAACTTTATTTATTTGGGTGATGAATCCTAGCTTTAGTGACAATAATAAAAATTACAGTGTATGCAGTAAATCAAGCTTTAAATTTTTGGGCATCGTAATCAAAAAGTTCTTTTACGACACACAAATATTGAAAGAAGACTTGAAAAAATCGGGTATCTTAATCATTAAATGGTAGCCGCAGTTGTTGTTGTTTTGATGAACAACATTTGCATAATTATTTAAATCATTTGTCATTTTTGATTATGTTGAACGATGATCAGGCATTAAACCTCAAATCAGTGGACAGAAGTAATAAATCATGAATGGAGTCGGGCATTGATCGGACGATGCTACTTAAGATAATAATGCTGTGCCAGGCTTTACTGTACAACACTGGCAAAAAAAAAATCGAGATTATGACAATAAATCAAGTACTTGCCTCTAGACTGATTAATTGCCGAATTTTTATCATAGCTTGGTTAATGTTAATTAATGCGAGAGTACAGCAAGCTACTTTGAGTTTCAATATTAACAAATTTTATCAAAAATTTCTATTAATTAAAAATTGGTTTTGTAACTTCTTTGTAGAAATTGAATATGAAATTGCTAAAGCGATGCAATTTTCAAGTGCTGCCACCTCATAAGAGTTATTTGTTAAAAGTGCTGCCACACTTAAAAACTCAACTGCTTAAAAAAAAGTGCGACCACATTACAAAAGTAAGCTGCTAAGCACTCTTAATATATAACCATAATTCGTTCATCCTGGAATATTATTCGATTGCATTTTTCACATAGCAACGAGGCTTGACTGTGATGATCAAAGTGGCTAAACGAGTGGTCAATACCTTTTGTTTTGGTGTGCGGAGGGAGAGCAAGGGGGGGGAGGGGGGGGTTGAGCTGCGTTCGCGCTCGCGACTGTGCCAAGTTTGTGTTCAAGGTCTTCGCAGGCGGGAATTTCTAAGCAAAATTTCTGTTTTGGTTTTCAGAGAGTTATGCAAAACAGCAGACGAAATTGTGCGGTTAATTGAGGCTATGCTAATATGTCTACCATTTGTTTTCTCTGTGTTTTTTGTGTCTTCTTATCTTTCAGTTATTTATTCATATTTCGCTGGCACTTCGGAGTTACATAACTAATTTTTTTTTTTAGGCTTTTGGCTCCTCCTCTTCCAAGTTGGGCAAATCCTTGGCTGCCTCCGCCACGGCGGTAATTTCAGGATGAATTATGGTGCTTGTGGGCACAAAGCCATTCACGCCGGCCGTATAGAAGACCTCGACAGTCTCGTTATTCTCGTTGATGTACTTGTAGGAACCCTTCACCTCGAGTGCGTCGTTCTCGATCCTGGCCTCCTCCCTGCGCTCGGTGCCATCGCCGGCCTTGTAGTTGTGATTGTAGCCGCCATCAATGAATTTGTCCGTCTCCGATTCCAGAATGGGAACAATTTCCTTTTCCTCAGCAATGGGCAGTGCATAGCCGCTGGCCAGGACACCCAGGACGAGCAATGGCAGCTACAGAAAAATTCAAACCGATGAGTTTTTGTTTTGTTTAGATTGGAGTCACCGTCACTTACGAACTTGAACATATTTCTGGTATATATGTTTATTTGAACTGGATCACTGAAAGCGAGAGTTTGAGTCGGGAGCGTTTGTGTGTTGGCTTTTATATGTGCGGCCAAAAAAAGCGTCGCACGCAATTCGATCAAATAATTCAATGGCTCTTGCGCTTAAACATGCCAAACATGTTTGCATCCCGGTTTATGGCCGAAACTTTAAGCGATGCTCGAAATTGGCTTCACGCTAAATGTCAGGGTCGAAGCCGGAGCTTTAGAGCGCCAGCGACAGAAATGTGTCAACCACTCAGTTATTCCAGAGTCGCTGCCGCATTAACTTCCGCACTAATTCGCATGCACCTCCAAAGTATCTGTGCCTTTGTATCTGTATCTTGTGAATTGATGGCGGCAATCGGTGCATCCATTAGCAGGCTCAGTTATTTGCCGCTGCTTCACCCACTCAAGGTGTCTGCGATTAATTGCCTCTCAGCATTGGCATCCACCAAGCCCACAAAACTGTTTTCATTTAGCGTGTAAAATGTCAGCGCTTTGTGTAATTCTTCTCGTAATTTATTGGTAAGTATCTCCATCTGAATGCGATTCGTGTAAAGATGCGAGCCAATGGCACCTGAGCAGAGGAGTAGTTCGGGTTCAACAACAACAACAACAACATTTGCAAAGTGCCTAGGGCATTGTCAGCAGACATAATTTCAGTTTCAACCCAGTTTTGAAGGTGTGCTAGCTATTTGAATATGTTGGCTTCTCAGGCATATTTAAACAAATTGAAATTACTAAATCTTAATCTATCTTCCCCTTAAATTTGCTCTTTTTCTTTCTCTCATTTCCTCTTCTTTACACTCTCTCTATTTCTGTTTCTTTCCTTCTCTTTTTATCTCTCATATTTTTAGTTTCCTATCAAGTAAACTTCTTCTAGGTTCTAAAAAATTCAATAAATAATATTCCAATAAAATCTTACTGCTCTTTCTCGCAGCTTGACAATTGATAAATGTTTCGAATAAAAATTATAATGAGCTGCATAAAATATTTCCAATTGATTTGATTGCTTCTCTAGATATGAAGACATTCAATTAAATTGACAATAAATATTGCATGCAATCAATACAAACTTAGATTGCAGTATATGGCAAATATTGTAAATAGCTGAATTGAATAAAAATTAACATTTAAATTAATTTAAGTACATTGATTTTTGCTTTGGTGTCAGCACTGACGACATTTGGCAAAGGGCAAACTGAGGTAAGAGCATCAACTGCCCGTGGGCCACTGGGCCCCAGTTCGAGTTCGGTTTCGAAAAAAAAGTGCTGCCAATAAAAATTGCAACAATTTATATTTGTGACAGGCAAAGCGAAGCTTGCAATGCAGGTCGCCAATTTAAATATGTACACGATGCGCAGCTTAACGACCAGTGTCGGTAGGTGGCGCCCGGCGCGGGAGGTGTTGCAAGCCGTCGAAGGTGTTCGGCTGCCAGTTGTTGCCAGTTGTTAGTTGCCGGCCAGTTGGCCAGATGGCGCTCCTCATTTGGCATAGTTCGGCGCTGAGCTGGCGCTGGGATTTCTGATTTGAATTTATTGCCCAGCCTTGTGTGGTTTTATGTTTATGAGTAGTTTATTTTTTGGATAATTGCTTAAATAACATTTGCACAATGCGGCAAGCGGCATATAACACTTAATAACAATTCTAACTCTGCTTGCCCGCTCGCACCTCCAGCGCCTGCACCGCATTGCGCGCCGTCTCCGTTATTTCTTTGGGTATATTCGTGCCCTGCGGCACAAAGCCATTCTTGTCCGCCGTATAGCTGACCTCCACACGCTCACCCTGGCTGTCTATATAGCGATAAACACCAGAGATTTCCAACTCCGCATCCGCATCCGCATCATCATCATCATCGTCGTCGTCGTTTGTTTGCCGACTATTCGAGCGCCTCACAATGCCCACCTCCTCGCGGTAGCTGCCATCGGCGCCTTCGTAGGCAAAGAAATAGGAGCCGTCGTTCTTTTGCTCGGCCAACGACTTAATGATCGGCACCTGTTCCTGCCCCTCACCTTCGCTGCTCCTGCACAAGCTGGCGACGCAGCACAGCGCCAACATCGACTGCTGCAGGGAGAGAGGGGGGGTTTCGGGGGAGGGATCGTTTATCAATAGAGTTTTTTGGGCATTTATCGCCGTTGCTTACCCATCGAAACATGTTTTATGGCGGCTCTTTGCGATTTTATGCTAATACTGGGCGCGCTCAAAACAGTTCTCAGCTTTTTATACAATTTTTGGGCATTTCACCAAAAGCACGCTGGGTCAATAGAAAGTTGCGGGGCGAGTCTGGCGACAGTTTGTTGAACTTTAAGTGGCCAGAACGCCGACTTGGCCACGTTATGTAACTGCCTAATTGGCCATTGTCTGCGTGCTAATCTGTTAAGCTGACACATCGGTTAGATGCGTGCTGGCTCGATGTGGGTGCATGTATCTTGTATCTTGTAGTTTGCATCTCGTGGGTGCAGCAGCTAATAAAATTTGTCAAATTGCTTGTACAAACATGTCGCCGAGTGGGCGGGCCATGCCCCCAAAGCGAAAGGTGCCGTATGTGTAACGGCTGAGTGGCTAAGTAAATAACCCGCCGCAAACTCGCAAAACAGTTTTCCACTTGACTACCATGCAAATTCCTAGCCATTGTCAGTGTGTGTGTGTGTGTGTGTGTGTACGTGTACGTGTACTTCTCGCTTTCCGCCACAGTTTTGGCCACATTTGAATTGCCAGTCGCCTCACTTACTGTTACAGTGGGTGGGCACTGAGAAGCGTCTAACATTTATGCCACAAGAATTTAATAATAATTTTGGCAATTTCGCAACCTTACGACGGCTGCCGCAGTGGCAGCTTGCAGACTCAACAAACTGTTGTTTAATACCCTATAAAATAGATGTTTTGTGGTGTATTACGGAACAGTTTGAAACATTCAGATCTAAGCTGCAAATTTAATTTTTTAAATGTTAAATGGGGAAATTAGATTATGTGAATTAAGATTTAAGAAAGGGTATATTATAGTTGTGCAACTCCTACCTAACAAAAAAATATAAATATAAAAAAAAATCTTAATCAATATTCATGTTAATAGCCAAGAAATTATATTAAGCTATGCATTTATAAATATTTATATTTATATTTAAATTATTACATTTTAGATATCAGTAAAGCAATGTTAAATTTTTTCTTAATATTTAAATAAAATAGGGTATCTCACAGCCGTAGCCTCTCATCGCAGTTCGCTCTGATTCGGTGTTGGCATTTGCCTTGGCGCACTATGGGCGTTACAAAAACAAAAACAAAAATAAAAAACACGCCCAGTAAAAAAGAAAAAAAATTGTACATAAATAGAAACAACTAAAAGACAACCTGGCTAAATTCGCAGCTTCAAGATGTATTTTTAAATTGATTCTGCGACGATTTGAAACTAGTCTGAGCTTTGCAGAAATGCCGCCCGTTAAAAAAAAATTGTTGGCTGAAATGTTGGCCCATTAAGCTTGGCTGAATTGCAATGCCAACGAGTGCATAATTCAGATGCGACACATTAACCTTTACCAGATGGAGAGATGGGGAGGTGAGTGGAACCGGAACAGCAGCGGGATGTACGCACAGAACTGATCAGAGATCGGTTACAGGCTGAATCAATTAGCAGTAACTAACGTGGTCTAATGCAATTACCAATGCAACTGAGGCGGCCAAATGTCAAGTGGCTGCATTTCAGTTTTTACGGCCATCAAAAACGATTAATAATAATCATCATGTTACAACGTGAAGAGGGAACGGACGGAGGTGTGTCCGGCTCCGGTTCGAATGTAATTTGTTTCCCAAGCGATTCGCCATTTCTCATTGTTGCGCTCGTTTTCTTGGTTTCATTTCGTTGTTGCTCTTTCTGTGTGTCTTCTGCATTAATTTTTTGCGTCACTTTTGAAATTCCTCTGCCACCACATCTTTATCTCTAGCTGCGTATTGTATTTTTTGTTTTTTTTGTGGAGCTCTAACTGCAGCTTGCGATCTCATCTAGTTTCATAAATTATTTAAATTGAACATAAATTTTGCAAACCAATATTAATTTAAGATATGTAATATTTAAGATATATATATTTTATATTTCTAAATATACGACTTCAAATCGAATAACATATTGGCTTTTGCTATATAGTATATGTTTTTTATTAAATTGAGACAACAATTGACACGAAAAATAATAATATTAATTTTTTAATTAATATTTATACAGTCTAAATTAATTGTATATATTGTTGTATTGAAAACAGCCACTTTGTAAATTTTAAAAGTTGTATTCATATTAATTAACAAAAAATTTATTAAAAATTAAAAAATTTAAAATTTATTTAAACAATTAAAAATTAATTAACAAATTTATACAAAGAGTTTGTAACGGTAAATATATGTGCATGCTTATGATGTAGTGTATTTAAATGTTTACGCAGCTCAACAAAATTGTATATAATATGAACATTTTTCTTAGCATACTTTTGGGCGGCACCGAAAACTTCAAGTAACTTAAAGCATAGCAGCAGGCAAAAAGTAAATAAATCATACTTAAATTCAAACAAAAACAAAAGTTGTAAATTCGAAATAATTGTGCTAAGAAATTAAATGAATTTTTAGCTGCATAAAATTCCAGAAAGTTAGCATCAATTAAAAAATTGCGTGGTATTTTAAGGGCATGTCCGTGCGCAACAGTAGATTTGACCTTGCCCAAAGCGTACCGAATGAAAAACCTCATAAAAATTAACATATTCAATTAGGCAGCAAAGCAGAACATGAAACGAGATATGTTCGAAAATAAAAATAATAATTGCAAACGAGAGCGCATGACAAATGTGAAAAGCGCATTAACGTCGAGTTGAGCCCAGCCTTAACTGCAAATGACTTATGGCAATCATAACAAAACAGAACAGAACAGATCGGAACAGAACAGAATAGATCAGGCCAACGCCTGAGCATGAGCAACCCGCAGCATGACGAATGAGAAATGACAAATGATTATGGAGAGACAATGGAACGCCGTCAAGTGGAGCTCGAGTCGGAATTCACAGGCTATCTGGGGGATAGCCTCCTAGATAAGCGCAGGGAATATATGTTATCTGCGGGTCTCATAATTGTTTTTTTTTTCCAGCAATTCAACTTAACCTTGACCATTGGTTGGGGTAAAAGTTGCGTATACGCCAGCGTAGCCCCACAACCCAAAAACCCCAACTGAGACGAGATCGAGCGCAGTGGAAGAGCCGTCAGCACATAACTCACCTAAACACCTTAAGAACAAAAGAGGCGCAGCAGAAAAAACGCCGGACATTTGCATACGGCAATGTATCTGGCGGGGCATGCATCTTCTAGATGCAACATCATAAATATAACTACTCATGTTGCGGAAAAACTCAAGCACGGCAATGCCAGCGCCAGCTGGAAATTCGTTTGTCCTTCTGTCAATGGCCAATAAAAAGCCAATAAAGCTGCCAGCCAACAAACGGCCAACAGTTGCTGTTAACACGATTCGCATGTTGATAAATTACAGCCAACGATCGGAGATGGCAGCAACAGCAGCAGCATGCATGGACTAGCAAATACCCTGTACCAGTATAGAATTTAGTTTTAATTTGGGTTTGTCAGACAAAACTGTAGAGAAAAAGAGGGGTAAGGGATGTTAAAGTCTTTTCGTTAACCCAAAGAAATTAATTTACGAAAACTTATATAACAAATTTTGGTATCTTTAGTTCTTATTCAATTTTATGTAAATAAAATACTTTAAAAATTATCAAATAAATTGCAGATAATCTCCTATAAAACACGCAGACAACAGCAACACATAATTATATTAATATTTATGTTTTGAATATGAATTTATGTTCCAAATTTAATAAAACCCAGCTTTCTATTCTATTTTGCAATAGATGTATATTCACACAGACATGTCTGAGTCAACCCCATCTGATACAGAGTATATATATATTTTGCCAACATTCACACTCGAGCAACATTGCCCAGCTTTGCATGCATCTTTAATGGATACAGGGTATAACAAGATCAAAATCAAGAACAAGCCAGCAGTTGATCAGATATGGCAGCTGACCATATGCGGCAAGTGGTGGACAGGAAGCGTCGCCGCTGGGCGCCCGGCGATTCTGATGATCGAGCTGCGCTTTAGGGCCCGACTCGACTTGGCTGCTGCTGCCCGAGTTAAATGCGTATAAATAGATCTGGCCGGCGCTGCTGCAGTTGCAGTCGTTGCAACGTTCTCGGCTAGTTCAAGTGGCATCAGTAGCATCGATACTCCAGAATCCACACTCCACACCCCCTCAGATTTTCAAGTGAGACGTCAGATTTATCGAGCGTGTAATTTGTTAAGCGTTTTTCGCGAGATTTATGACAGCGTCGACAGCTTAAATGCGGGTAAACCAACCCCTCCCCCACTTCTACCCTCCCTCAAGCTAAACTGCCTGCTCTCCATTTGCTAGTGCCCAGTGTTCTACGTGCTGTGGCTGGCGCTAATTGGCGCTGGCCACGCCCAGCTGCCCAACGCGCCCTTCCAGCAGCCACCGTTCCAGCAGCGCCAGCCCATCCCCCCGCTGCAGCAGCAGGCGCCCTTCCAGCGCCAGCGTCAACAGCCGCCCGGCCAGGGCCTCTTTCCGGCGCAGGGCAATCCCCTGAATCCGCTGAGTCCGCTGAATCCGCTGGCCCCGCCCATTGCGCCGCTGGCGACGCGCTACAATCAGTACCAGCAGCAGCAGGCGAACTATGTCCCCATCACGGCGTACCAGAACGAGCTCAACCTGGATGGCAGCTTCTCCTACGGCTATGCCGCGGCCGATGGCACCACGGCCCAGGCGCAGGGCTATGTCAAGAATCTGGGCTACGGCGAGGGAGTCGAGGCGCAGGTGAGTCTCTCCCTCTCTGCCTCTTTTGCTTGCAGCCTTTTGGGCGCTGGGAAAATGAGCTGGGCTCAATTGCGGGGCATACTTTAGGGCTGTGCTTCTTCTTGCTAGGTGATCCAGGGCTCGTACTCGTACACCTCGCCGGAGGGCACGCCCATCACGGTGCGCTACATTGCCGATGAGAACGGGTTTCGCGCCGAGGGCACCGGAATTCCAGCCACGCCCCAATACTTTGTGGGCGCACAGCCGTACCAGCAGGGCGTGCTGAATCCCAACCTGAATCCGTACCAGACGCCCTACAGGCAGCTGCCGGCGCCCGGCCAACAATTGACGCCGCAGCAGCAACAGTTGCAGCAGCAGCAACAGCAACGCAATTTCCCCAACTCCGGACAATATCAGCCGGAGCAGGGATTCAATGCGCTGCAATCGGGCAACCTGCCAGCCCAGTACGCGGGCCAGTTTGGTCAACAGCAACTGGGCAGCAGCAATTTGAGTCCGCAGCAACAGCAACAGCAGCAGCAACAGCAGCAGCAGGTGCAGCAGAATCTGAACCAACAACAGCAGCAGCAGCAGCAACAGCAGCAAAAGGATCAGCGCAATGAGCAGCAACAGCAGGCGCTGATAACGCAACAGTTGAGGGGCAGACCCAACCAGCTGGTGGATCCCTATAGCCAGTACAACCAGTACAACAGACGCTTCAAGAAGTCGTCCAAGAAATAAGCTATGAAAACACACCCATTGAGTTCGTTTCCAGATATTTATAATTGCGAATTAGTCGATGTAGTCGCATTCAAATGCATGAAATAAATGCAACCATGAAAATCAAATTAAACCTCTTATACATTTTGATGTGGGATATAGGATATATACATATATAAAAATAACTTATATTCAGAGCGATTGTTCCTATGAGAGCCTTGTGATATAGTACTACTTTAATTTTGGTTAATTTGTATTAGGCAAGAGGAGAACGGACGAAAATTTTTCCAATACATTCTTTTCACTTCTTAAACGAGGACAAAATTTTAAAAGAACATTTGGAATATTCTCATGAAAAAATGAAAATGAACATCTTATATTCAAAGCAATTCTTCAACTATTATATTTGGTTTTTAAACGATTATTAATTTTGTTTCAATTTTATTAAAAAGTAAAGACGAAAGTCAGACGGACACCAAGACGAAAATAATAGAAATTCTTCCAAAATATTCTGTTCACTCCTTAAACGAGCTTAAAATTTTAAAAGAAAAGTGGGAATATTTTTTTAATTAGAAATTAAATTAAAATCAATTAAATTAATATCAATTTTAAATTTGTTGCTTTTAATTTATTTATTCTAACAATCTTTTGCCACAATTAGAAGCTTTCAGCATTGAACAATTTATGGAGGCCACTAGAAACAATTTTTCTACACTTGAAAGCTGTTTAATCTTAAACCTAGGTCTCGATTTTGAAATACGATCACTTTACGGCCGGAAAACTTATGTACATAAATATTTAAAAATAATAACGGCTCGGAGAACTCTCTTATCAGCTAAGAGCTACGAGTATTTACGGGCAGAATGCGTTCCTCTGAGGTTTCATCTGTCGATCTTGGACGACTTAATAGCTGTAGCCGGTCTGTGGATCGAATTCGCCATTGCCACGTCCGCCACCAGCAGCAGGAGGAATGTATTGCGAACCAGGGCCGCCAGCGCCGCCAGCACCACCTCCGCCGCCTCCTCGTCCCGCGCCACCAGCTCCGAAACCACCGGGGCCAGCACCGCCGCCGAATCCGGGAGCACCGCCTCCTCCTGGTGCGCCTCCTCGGCCAGCACCGCCACCGAATCCACCGGCGCCACCTGCACCTCCAGCACCACCACCGGCTCCAGCACCGCCACCACCTGGTGCACCGCCACGACCAGCTCCGCCTCCGAATCCGCCAGCACCACCAGCTCCAGCACCACCACCAAATCCGGGGCCACCGCCTCCACCTGGGGCGCCACCACGTCCACCGGCTCCACCTGCTCCACCGGCACCACCAAATCCAGGAGCGCCTCCCCCTCCAGGTGCACCACCACGGCCAGCACCACCAGCGGCTCCAGCACCACCGCCATATCCGGAGCCACCACCTCCACCTGGTGCGCCGCCACGTCCTGCGGCCCCACCGAATCCTCCGGCTCCACCTGCTCCACCGGCACCGCCAAATCCAGGAGCGCCGCCTCCTCCAGGTGCACCACCTCGGCCGGCACCACCACCGGCTCCAGCACCTCCACCATATCCTCCACCACCACCTGCGCCACCTCCAGCTCCAGCACCAGCACCTGCACCGCCTCCTCGACCACCGCCGCCTCCGAAACCTCCAGCTCCAGCGCCGCCGCCGTATCCTCCAGCACCACCACCAGCGCCTGCTCCACCTCCACCACCTCCTCGTCCGCCGCCACCGCCGAATCCACCAGCTCCACCACCGCCTGCGCCTCCACCAAATCCTCCAGCTCCACCACCAGCGCCGGCTCCACCTCCTCGTCCGCCGCCACCGCCAAATCCTCCCGCTCCAGCACCGCCTGCGCCACCACCAGCTCCAGCACCACCACCAAAACCAGGAGCACCACCTCCTCCTGGTGCGCCTCCACGTCCGGCGCCACCACCAAATCCTCCGGCACCACCACCGCCTGCGCCACCACCGTATCCAGCAGCTCCAGCGCCACCTCCGGCTCCTCCATATCCTCCGCCACCACCTCCACCGCCTGGTGCGCCACCTCGTCCCGCACCACCTCCAAATCCACCTGCTCCAGCACCAGCTCCAGCTCCTGCTCCAGCGCCTGCGCCACCTAAGAAATCGAGTTAAAGCCACAGATTCAGGAGGACGTCAGTCTAGGACTTACCCGGACCTCCGCTGTAGCCACCGCCGGGTAGAGGAGAGATGCCCTGAGCGGCCAGTGCCTTAGCGATGGCTTCCGGGATGGGCGGGGGCGTCGGCAGAGCAGCGCCCGAGGGAACAAAGCCGTTTTCGTCGGCCGTGTAGGAGATCTCGACCAGCTCACCCTCCGGATTGGTGTAGGTGTACGAGCCCATCACCGAGGGTATCTCGTTCTCCGAACCCTTGTTCTTCACGGTGCCCTCCTCCTGCGCCTTGATGCCGTTGCCCGTCTCGTAGCTGAAGCGATAGTTGCCATCGCCGTCGTTCTCGTTCACAAAGGACAGGATGGGAATTGGCGGCCCGCCGGCGGGTGGTGCCGGTGGAGCAGGCGCACGTGGCGGCGATGGCGCCGCTCCGATGGGCCTGCTGGGCCCACCGCCGCCCGAGAAGCCACCGAGCCCATTATTGATGCCGCCCAGGCCATTGTTGCTGCCCCCAAAGCCGCCGCCGCCGCCGCCCGGTCCTTGTAATCCAGCGCCAGCTCCACCACCCGCTGTGGCCGCGTTCGCCGGCGGTGGCAGGTATTTATTATCCAGCCGCGCCGCCTGCGTCAGCGTCTGCGTCAGCGTCAGCAGCGTCGTCAGCAGAGTCTGCAAGAGATAAGAGTCGAGTGAAGTTACAAATTTATGCAAGACGAGGTCAGCGGTGCATGCCACATGAATTCAGTGGAGCGTCTGACAGCCGACGAAACCAATATGCCATCACGATGCACCTTTGTGCCCAGCTAGTCATGTGCATGCTCTAACCCACATGCCGGGTAGGCACCCAAGGGGCGCCTGTTGCCGGGCGAAGGTCTGGAAAACTAATTTCCCCACAACTCAGATGACTGCTCAAGATTCTAGCGAAGCAAAGGAGTGTCAATTTTTAGCGGTAAATACCCTAGGAAGAGAGACCAAAGTATGACTAAATATCCTAAAACATTGTATTGTAAATTGAGAACACAAGGGGTAAAAAAATCTTAAACCACCCTTTAAAAATTATTTTAAAAGGTTATTATTATTATTATTCACCCTTTTTTCTACTTAAAATGATTTACACTTTTTTTAGTCACTTCAGATGCATATTAAGTTGTTCGTAGTATTTAAAAGCTGTTTGTAAGTTTTGCAATGAACTTTAGCCTGCTGATAACCTCCTGTTAAGTGTGCAGAGCGTGTTCCTGCAACTAGCAGAGCAGCAACAGCAACAGTTTAATGTCAGCCAGCGTTGCCGCTCAATGAAAATCGCATCCAAATAAAGATCAGCACGTTCTGTGGCCATTCTTTTGGGGGTAAGCAGCATGAATCACCGGAGCGTTGAATCGTTTTCTGACAGGTGGCGCATGCAAAACATGGCAGACAGACAGCATTAGGTAGCTGGCATCAGCTTCATGAATGAAATACTTAACGTAAACTAAAAATATTGAAAAACTTTGGCATTTTTACAATGCGATCACGTTTTGCGCTTGTTGCTATTTAAGCCGCTAAAAGCTGCTGTTAAGGCTAAAGACAACAACTATTAAACTATCGGCAGAGACATCAAAAATATAAAAACCTTGCAACAGGGGCAAGGGAGCGAGAGGCGAAACGAACTCTGATATTTTGCCTGGGAGTTGCGGCAGTTGCAACAGTTGCTGCAACAGCGTGTGAACTATTGAAGAGGCATTGATGCCACCGCCGAGAAGGTTAACAAAGCGATTGTGGCAAGTGGCAAGAGGCAAGCTGCTAAGTCAAACAAGTGTCAAGTTGAAGTTTGAAGCGTCTAATTAATTGGTTAGAAGATGGAAGATGTACATATATATCAGTTTAAATATATATACATCCAATCAAGCTCAAGAGATTCTCCACTTGTTAACTGAATTATTTGACATTTGGCGAACAAACAAATATTTGCCAGCTTGCTGCATGTGTGCTGCTGCTGCTGCTGCTGCTGCTGCTGCTGCAACGCCTTACCCTTTACTCTCTGCTCGACTAGTTCGTGACCAACTCTTGAGCTGATGCTGATGCTGCTGCTGCTGCGTTTAATCGACTGTTGTAATAGCCCTCCCATCCAGCCCATCCTCCCTGATCTGGTCTGGCTGATTGTTAATTCTGTTTGCCACAAATATAATTGCGGCAATTGCAAATGGGCTGACAATTGGGTCGTCGCTGCATAAATCTCAACAAACTGTTGCTCTTTTTCAAGGGGGCGGGGGCGTTCACGATGGGCCGCAGCAGCATCAGCAGCAGCATCAGCATCAGCAGCTGCTGCTCTTTGGCAATTTTGCGTGCTTTGGCTGCGCGGATTTTTCATCAATGAGCTGACAGATGCTTTTCTGGCTTATCTGATTTCTTTACCTCCCATTTTTTAATGGTGTTTTAATTTATGCGTTTTGCTTCACGTTGCTGCTGCTGCTGCCAGACAACATGTTGCTGCAACTTTGAGGCTTTTGTGTTTGCGTTGCGTGTGCAGCAAAGAACGGAAATAATACTTGATATTTGCGCCCAATTGGGCAATATTGAGAGCTATGTCGAAATCACGATTCGCACAATTAACGAATTCACAGAATTTAATGAGAGAATTGCGAATATGCTTAGAGACCTAACTTTGGGAATCTGAATTCATACTCATATAAAATTTAAGAAATTACTTTTCGTGGCCAAAATGCCTTCAACCATCGAACCAATGTTTTTTTTTTCCAAAAAAGTCAAAAAAAATTTTATTTTCAAACATGCATATAATTTGAATGTAGTATAAATATAGAGGACAACTAATGATCAAAATGTCATCAAACATGGAAATCGGTTCAGTTTTGACAAAGTTATGGATATTTGAAATATGGGATCTATAGATCCAAGATCTTTACATGACAAAAATTTTGTCAATTTTGACATGATTTTTGACCAAAAATTTGACCCCCTCAAAATCACTTTTAAAGTTGTTTTTTATGCTAATTATGACAAATACAATCGATTAAAAACATAAATTCGCAAATCTAAATTTTGAAAAAAAAAT